>JAMZAV010010013.1:0-39930 GCA_024449915.1 Sweltsa coloradensis
TAAACTTTTTAGATAATGAGCTAAAACTTCATACCATTGTTCAATTGTACGCAATACGCATTCGAAATGTACAACGTTATGATTTTTTTCTTTGGTTCCCATCACTTTTTTAAAAAATATTCTGTTTTTATAACCTAGATCGTTCAAAGTTCTAGGTTGTTGAATTTTTTCAACGGCCTAGCATAAAAACTAATGCGAAAAAACATCTTCTGACCAAGTCTCTGCATGCACATTGCAAAGGCTGTCTGTTAAATACTCTTAACTCATTTTCGAGTGTCAATCATGAATGTACCAGCATTGTAGACGGTAGAGAACAGCATCTGGCACTCCACCTACGTTTACAATGAGAAGAAATAAACTTCCATACAAAAGCACGTTTTTTAAATTTTTACTATTGGTTCTTCTTCTTATCAAATCTGCAATATTTTGTTTTCCTTCAATCTTCCATACTGTCAAATCCACTAACACAGCTTACTAATGAGTAATTTTTCAGATAGTAAGCATCTTTTAACTGGCATGCATTCCCTACTATATCACATATTCTACTACTATCACACAATTGACATTTGTTCATTTAGCTCTCTCACAAATTCATAGCATAGGCCTACATCCCTCTGCATTCTGTGAAACGCTAGTAGGCCTAATAATATTATTAACGATTCATTCTACTAAAACCACTAAGACAGACGCTAGTCCATGTTAAGTCGTTAAGGACATACAAAACTTGACACTGTCACTTTACGCTGGCGTCACTCGGTCACATGTCATTATTGTAAAGAAATTATTATGCTCATGTAGACTTTTATATTGTATACCTTTCTTTCTATTTTGTTTATGACTACGCTAGTAGTATTCTTCTTGATTTAGTACATAACGATTTGTTGTGCTTAGTACTTTGTTCTCTATACCTTGGCTCTATGGGTCACAACTAGTATGTCAATGAAATTAGTAGGCCTACTAGGACAACGCTTAAGTCCCGCCGCGTGGATGGATGAGCTTTTTTGTAAGTTTTTAGTTTGCGTATTACCACTTTTCCTTTGCAAGTGCTTTTTGAATGCATTGTAGGTGATTGTTGTCGAGTTTCTATTGTTACTTGTTAATTGTTATTATAAACCTAAAAGAAACTCATATTAAAACCTTTATTCTATGGATTCTGGCTAACTTTTTCAACTTTTTCTTTCAAAAGGTACTACATAACCATAACCTTAATGTCCATGTGAAATATGAACATTGTAGCCCCACCCGTTTGGTCAGAACCGGCCCAAATGTCACGAAAATATCGCACTGAAAATCGTAAAAAAAAAAAAAAAAAAATCGTAAAAATACGTTTATTCTATGGATTCTGGTTAACTTTTACAACTTTTTCTTTTCACATGTACTCACATCACCATAACCTCATGTCCATGTAAATAGGAACGTTGTAGCCCACCCTTTGGTCAGAATAGTCCCAAATGTCACGAAATATTGCACATAAATAAATCGTAAGTGCGATATTCATGGATTTTCTTTGAATTGTACCCAAAAATGGGCCCGTCTAAGTTCAGAGATTTTCAAATGGGGGTCCCCTTCATTTCATCAGCTCCCTTATTGCGTTTTGCCGGATCGTGCCAACAACTAGACCAAAACAACAAACACACAAAAAAACAACCGAGCTAAATTTTTTGAGGGTTTTAGTGAAATTGAAGTGTTGCTTCGCTCATCCAATTATGCACTTCATGTTATCCACATCTGTTTCTCTTGCTGCCACCCAAAATATTTTGTATGCGCATATTTTTCTTGTGTGCGGGCGGGTGACTGGTACAAGAGTAATATTCATTGCAACTGGTTAGCAAGGTTTGAAATAGTTGATTAATATTAACTAGAACAAGTGCCATGTTTATATTCCCAAACAATCTCGGAATTGATAACAAGAGAGTGCCTATAGATACCCTCCCTCGCTCCGCCGACATCATGCCAAGGTCGCTAAAACTTAAGTCCGCGATGAGAGCCACAGAATCGTATTGCTTCTTATCTCATGTGTAGTCACAACAACGTAAACGACGAGTCCCATTAATACTTGGATAGCTGATTTTCGTTGCTGCATGTGCAATTGCCTAGTATTGAATGCGGTACTTATTGTTGGCTTTGTATGATTGTACATTACTTGATTATCGACATTTATGTAGAGTGTTATAGTATTTCTTTAGTATATTATTTATTATAAGTGAAAATACTATATAAATAAAGTCAAATCTTATTCAGTCATCAGCCCTAATTATAACATCATGGTATAAAATGATATTGATATTATCATTATATTATGCATACATTTATATGTTGGGGCATAGTATTTTATTTACGCTCACTGGAGATTTGTTGGCCTTTGCTTCGTTCATAAAAATGCCACCGTACCTATGTGAGAAAAGATTCGCTGTCAGAGTCGGATTACTGAAATGTTTTTGTTGTTTTATTTTAGACTTACATTAAAAAAATTATTGTGAAAATATGTTAGAACCGCAAGGAGTTCAAAATCAAATACAGTAAGCCGTGCCCCGTGTGTTATTATAATTTGCAACTTGCATTATCTTCTCGTCATTCATGCATGGTACCGACGCTACGTCATTTGTAAAATTTTACGTCTGTGTGGGTATCAATTTTTGTTTTATTGTTCACTTTGTATAATTGTGATCACGTCCGTTTATTATTTTTATTTTCATTGGCATATTTTTTCACACCACTTGTGTACCTATACATACAAGGCCGTAACAATTAAATTAACCATGCATGTGAGTTCTACACAAATAAAAATGTTCAAATATCAAACTCGTCCAAAATAATACGAAACATAAAACCGTAGCATTCGATGCTACATACTTATCTGAACAGCTATAAATATACAAACAAACATTGTTTTACTACAACATAATATGTTATAATATTATTAATTTATTATCATTGAGGAATTGTTTGGACTATGTGACTTGTGGATGTCCAGTCCGTGGGGACCAAGTCTTTAGTCCACTCGTGTTTTCGGAGTCGAGAAGTGAGTCGAGTCACTCATTCTGTCTATGTCACTCATCCAGCAATGGTGACTTGGTTTGGGTTAGTCTTGAGTCCCACCGATCACAAGTGACATAGTTTTTAATCGACAGGTGACTTTATTCCGCCCCAATAATCCATAACGACCAATAGAAACCGTTGTTACATGCAGTTTCGTACTTGGAAGATTGCAAGCTCTGGCTATTTCTTCTACTATCTTTATCATTTATCTTTGTATCTTGTAGTAATTTCAATGGATCACATGAAATAAATTGTAAATCGTGATAAAGACCCAGCAAACAATTTTTATAGTCCAGTCCGCTATGGAATTAATGTGTGTTTATAAAGGTTTATATAGGGCACGAATGTATTGTATCTGCTGTGCGTAGGCCTAGTGGTTAGTGTCCTTGCTTTTTTAACCAACGATTGGGGTTCGTCCCAGAACTTCCACTTGTTTATTTTCTAATAATCCTGGGAATGTATTCCTTATGTTTTCTTCTATTGAATGGTGCAAAGCTTAAACTTTTTATTAACTGTTGTAAAAGTATCAAAAATCCATGTTCGTTTCTGTAATGATAGGCTCGACTCACTGTGAATGCGGGTTATTTTGCACAACACGTTATAAAATCGTAGCATTTAGCAGATAAGGGTAGCGAAGTTAAAAATAATAAAACGTTTTATTTCCCCCCCTTGTGTAAAAGTTTTGCGCGCTAACCGTTTCGGCTTAAACAGCAATATCGAAAGTCTGTTAGCTTAATACTTGGCCAGATTGATCAAAAAGATCGAAGCTAAAAGCTTTTGTGTTGGCAATAACAGCACTTTTTACACTTTTTTTTAGACTCAAATGCAGCATTGCAGCTTAATATCTCATAGAAGATACAGACTGTGAGGCAACATTAGCCTTTAAGGGAATAGTACTATAGCCTTCATGATAGAGATGGAGAATATGCCTTCAGTGGGATTCCTAGTCGTTGCTCGATAATGGGCAATGAGAAGACCAACTATCTAGCAAAATTGAAGCCAAGTTGCTTGCAGACAGAGACAGCTTTTTCTTTGCTGTCTGTTAAAAACTACAATGACCTATCAAGTTGGCATGGAGACGATGAGCAGTATAAGTAATAGCACAGGGGGAAACGATGGGAGGCCGTTGCGAGAAGGAAAGAAAATGTCACTAGGAAAGCGTACGGGAGGCAAAGTTGGTGACAATTTTCGGATGGAACAGGCCCGACTATCTTAGCCTACAGGCTCAATCTTCCACACAAGTAGGAGTGGTTGATTCTCCCCATGTCCTCTCTGTGTGTCCCCGAGGAAGATAGGGACCAATTGCAGACAAAATTTTTGGAACAGAGAAATATGCGGCGGACCTATACTGGTCTGCTTTGGGTGGCCCGGTTTTATTATGTTTATTATATAGTAGATAGATAGATGGTATAGATTTCAATCACTATGCGTCTGCCACTTCACCTGGCCAGGTTGTGAATTTCACCAAGTTAATAGTAATAAGTCCCGGTATTAATATTATTGTTTTGCCAATTTTTTCATACAATCCATAACATTTGAAAATCTTTCTTTTCTTTGTCACAAAAGAGCATGCTGAAGTGAGGATTCACTAAAAACAGTTTTTTTATATTTAATACATTTTGGTTTAACAATGATGTTCTGTCCTCCTGCCATTGTCACAGCTTTTCATAATAACTTTGATAAATTAACAAATCTTATCCCATCATAAAAACAAAGTATTGAAGATCAAGTCCTTAATTTTAGTAGAATAATAATTACAAAAACGAAATTGACTACTTTGTTGAAATGTATCCGCCCACTGAAGCTGTGTACGTCACGCGCGAGGGAAGCACGAGGAATATGTGCCGACAATTTGGGGTAACAGTACAGACAATTCACATGGAGCATATGGAACGTTTCATGCAGTCTGCATGAATTAAGTTACCAATGTCTCACTACTGTTGTGTTGTCTTTGTCTGCCAATCACTTGTATTCCGTTTCATCCTCTAGTCAGTTTATGTGTGTCGATCGGAATAAAAGGGTGCGTGCTTATGTGTCCTCAAAAATACCAACCTGTGTTTTCTTAGGGTCAAAAATACTGAGCCATAGATGCCGGGATGTTTGATAATTATGAAGGGGGTGGCAATTTTATTCTCTGGTTCACCTTGGCTAACGATTGGGCCACAGTAATTTGCAGCTATAGTGCTCTCATTTTATATATTCTGGTCTAGAGGACGTTGACAAGACTATGCCATCCAATCCCATACTTACCCGATATTATTTCACTTGGCACATATTTTTCTTTTCATGCAGAACTATTAGTGGTTTCATAATTTTTCTTCCCAGGCTCACGCGGCAGCTCCTTGTTCTAGGTCTGTGAAAGGTTTTCCGGAAGTCATTTATTTTCATTCTTTGTGACAGTGTGACGTGGAAGGTATAAGATTTGTTAAAAAGTAATAGCCTACATATAGTGCACTTGGTTCAGTCTGTGTAGAATTTTTTCATAAAAAAAAAAAAAGCAGGTTTTTTTGATTCAATCTTTACAACAGTGTCACGTGGAGGTGTATTTGTAAAAAGTATAGCTTAATGTATAGTGCATTATATATGTTTCATTATTAAGATACATTAATCTTCTACTTTCTTGAAGCCGTTATTCCGTAACAATGCATGCATTAACGAAATCCAGCAATCGAACAGTTGATTAGTAAAATGTCTATGGGGTAGTTTAGAAGACAATGATAGAGCTAAAAGAAAATGTTTCCGACTTGTAACTGTTGACAATAACCGTGTACCATTTGCCCATCGTGTGTGAGTGTCGTGTGCTGGTTAGCGTACTCCGCTAAAACGGGAACTGGCAGTCTACAACGACATAAATGTACAGGAACTCTTAACATGTAGCAAAAAATCACAAACTTTAATTCAGAGTTTTGTTAAAAACGAATTCCAGAAGGTAGAAGGAATTTATGGCGCGAATTGTGGTCAATTATGTTGCCAAATACTTGAGGCCTTTCAAGGCCATCGAAGACACAGGCCTTCGTCAATTAGGCAAGAAACTGATTAACGTCGGGGACCGGTACGGTAAGGTAGGTAGTGAGATACAAATTGATGACGTGTTAGTTGAACGCCAAGCACTTGCACGCACACATGTACCCGAGTATTATGAAGAGACCAAGAAAAGTAGCGATTTTGTTTGCGAGGCCACATAATGGAGCATTCCCGGCTGATTTTGTGGACTGATGAATATTGCCAAAGAAGCTTCATTATCTCGCTTTCCCATTCATTGACGATGTTTCAACTTCACTGCTTTGTTCTGGCACTCGTGGGTTTTCTCGCGAAGCAATTTGGCGTTCAACATTCGTGAAGCGATTGTGCAGATAAATTTCTGATTTACTGAGGGTTTCCTGAGGGGCCTAGAATACTATCCCACATGCGTTTCACTGACAAGACTCATCAATTTAGCCAAAGGCCTGAACTAGTGTACTTTGTTTATATGCTAGCTTATATTAATTCATAAAAATATAATAACTTACCCCCTTAGGTTGGGGGGGGGGGGGGGGAGAACCTACTTGTAGCATATAGGCCTAACATGAATTAAGACCATACACTTGCACAATAGTTTTATGGCTATTCTCAAGTAGGGCAGTGGGATATACAGGTAGGGCCATATAGGTCCTTCATAAAAATAGCATGTCCAGCCCTATCCTAGTACCTAAGCCCTAGTCTACAGCACAGGCGATATTTTGACAGGGTGCTGGTAGGTTGCCTAGGCCTGGACTACATCCATTCATGAAAAAACATATATTTCCCAAGTAATAAATACCGGTACTACCGCATTGGTCTAATATGTCCTACAGCAGATAGTTCAAGGCAACATTCCGTGTAGGCTATCCCAAAAATATAAAAAAAAAAACTTAAGTTAGAGATAGACTTGATCGAATGGGTGCATGTTTGTCCTGATTTTTGGTTGTCCACACCTCGTTAAAAATGCTAAATAACAAACGAACTGTAACCCTCTTTTAAAAGCCTACTGCTTCCTCATAATTTAGAAAGGTACCTTTGAAAACCACACTCATCCACTTTGCTTTGTGTAATTTATATCCTCAGAAGGAATATTAAGATAATCAAAAGCTTTGGTTTTAGAATTGGGCTAGAGCCAGGCTAGAGCTAGCCGGGCTAGGTCCCCAGTTCACACTCTTTTAAGGTTATGTGACGACGATCCCTATCAGGCCAAAGGCCTAGGCCTAGGTGTCAAGGAATAATTTTAACACAGGCCCTATAATATTGGTAGTACCGCTTTGCCTAGTCACTAGGGCCTAGCCTAGCTTGGCTGCCTGTTTATGGATGAGCGTAGCGAGCGAAGCGAAGATTTCCATTTCACTACACTGGAGGAAAAATCCGGATGTTGTTTTTTGTGTATTTTCCTTCTTTCTTTTTTTTCTGTATTTTTTGTGTGTTTGTCAGCACGATTCCGGCTAACCCGATACTCCTTTTGCGATGAAATTTTATGAGCCTTCGAAATCTCTGACTTAGAACTGCCCACGTTTTTGTGAGCGCATCAAAAATTATTTCTCATGAAAAAATCGCAATTTTAGTACGATTTTTTTCGATTTTTTGAAAAATTTATTTTACACTTATCCACCTACATGGCTTAATCCGATTTTCATGATTTTTCAAGCACCTTAATTTTATGAATGAAGAGAGTCGTGGGAATTGTGAGCGCAATCGAAAAATTATTTTTTCATGAAAATATAATTTTGTGAGTTTTTTCTTGTTTCGAACAATTTTTTTACTTATAACACCTACCATGCTTTATTTATTGTTAATACTTTTTTTCACAGAACCTTAATTTTATGAATTAATATATTCGTGTGAAAATTGAGCGCAATCGAATAATATTTCCTATAAAACTCGCTAATTTTTCGTTTTTTAAGTTTTAAGAATTCATACGATTTAATTAAAAAAATTAAAAATTAGTTTATTTTAATTTAATTTATTAATTTTAAAAAATCTTTCAACTAGTACTAATTTTTTCACGAGACTTACAACAGAAACTCCGCATAACACATGGCACTCATGCACCAATTAGCTCATCCAACAACGCGGCGGGACTTAGCGTTTTCCTAGTTAGGCCTACTTACAATGGCATTGTTCTAGACTTATGGTATTTGGGAATTAGGCCTCATGCCTCTGCATAGCCTAGGCCTAACTGGCTACTTGCAGGCACCGGTTTACCAGAGAGTAGGCCTAGGGCCTAGGCTAGCCGAGTTGTAGGTCTCTTGTTTCTTGTGCCTTGCTTAGGTTGCCTACTATGATAAATAAAGAAGCCATGAGTAATATAAATATGAATTTATTAAGTAGAAATTTTCACAACACTTAGGACCCACGTAGATTTCTATTGGGAGCGGAGCTCTCTATCGTTTAAGAAACCTTGTTCTGCGATGTCCTGCGAAAGATGCACTCAAGGTTCCGCCTTGCCCGGTGCCACAATGCACACTGGCATCGTATTTAGTCCCGTTAGGTTTCCATAATCTTGCGTCCACCGTGCCGCATCCTGGTGGCGCAACCGCAGCCACGGTCCTTGCTCTGAAAAAAAGTTGAGCATGTCTTCCTCTACTTGGTCTCCGATACAAATATAATTTTTGTTGTCAGCCGTCCTGGGCACCTTGGTTTCTAGGCCTTCGCTTGTTCAAGGACCCCCAAAGGTTTTCGTGCAATGCATGCTGTAGCGAGGTAAAAGATTATACCATTACGGTCGCTTATAACGGCATCAGGTGCGTAGAGGTGGCTATTTCTGGCTGGCAATCATTTGTAGCGGTAAGGAAACTCGCATTTTTAGTAACAGGCTAAATATTAGTTACAGAACTGGGGTACTGGCTATTGCAATTTTGCAATGGAGTTGCAGATATTTAGGCCTGGTGGTTACTGCAGCACTGCGAGCACGTATGCCAACTTGACTATACACAGCTACAATAATCTCATCTTCATATTGTTATGTTTTATGTGGGTTTTATGTTAAAAGGCTGTATCAAAGATCAATAAAACATATTTACAGTCAATGACTAGCAATATTTAATAACAATGTGTTTATAATGCTTTTCAGTAATTTTTGTTCTCTAGTTGGTATGATTATTTAAAAAATCTTCCCGACAATTATGTTGCCAACCTCAACTATGTTTTTTTTGTATTATTATTTTTTTTATATATTATTATTATATCATATTAATTTAATTAAAACTTATTATACATTGTGACCATGTATTATTCCATGGCTCTTTTTTAAAACATTAAACATTAGTGTTCGGGTGATCATCCATTTCGTATGTGACGTATTTCTCGACAGACTTTTAATATTCCGGTCCATCTAGCCTAATCCTTTACTTAAAATAAGTTGTTTCCACATTTGGAAAGTAGTGATTAAGCCAGAATATCATTGGTTCTCGAGAGCTGTCTGTGTTATTTCCTAACCAGTGGCCCAGTGCGAAGGCGACCACTGACAGAGGAAACTACAAGTGTAACACGGAGCGGTTCGTGCTTTGGAAGAAGAATATTTTTTGTTTGGTTTAGACCGCTATCGAACTTACACTTTACACTTGTGCCTAGGATCCAAAGTCTAAAAGGTGTTTTCGTATTAAGTGTAGTTAAAGTGTAGCCGTTGGTTTGACTTCGAGTAGGTGGTAAAGGTAAAGCATTTTCTACACGAGCTGTAGGAGGTCGTGTGGGTGTAGAAATTTAGCGCAAAATTTGAAGAGAAACAGATTTAAACCATGATGAGTGACACATTCTTGCAAGGGCAATCAATATAACTCTTAAATCAATTAATAGTCTACTATTTACGCATTACAAACCAATTTGGAGTCGTTATATATATATAATGTGGGACATATTTTGTGATGAGGGCAAATGCATAGGGAACTCTACCTCAAAAGATAAGCACTAATGAGTTTATGTTCTAACTCACTTTCATCGTCTAATATGGTCTGAATAGGTAGACCTATACTATCATTTAACTCATTTAGGGCCTTCAACAGTACTATTTTGTTTTGTATTATTTTTAGTAGCGCTATTTGACAGTTCGATGTGGATAATCTATAGGCATAGTGTAGGGTCAGCTTATGCAGTTTCTCGACCCCACCTTTCGTCCTTAGCAAATAATTTTGTTCTATGTTTTACTGTATTTCAGCCATTGTTTCTCCGAAATAGTTTGGGGAATGTCTCAAAACGTTCGGCGATCGGGGGGGAGGCTGTTCAGGGTAGTGTACCAAACGTATCCTATGTTTATACTTCTGGTCACATCAACCAACAATCGAAGGCTGCCTCGAATCATTCTCGACCTAAGGCTTTTATTCGTAACCTATTCTCGACGCGGGCCCACGTAACAAATTCTCGACCGCGGCATCCCCATGTTAAACTTCGCCGAATATTATCAAATCATAAATCGACCCAGAGTTTTAATAGCATTATAAAACGGTATAAATTCCATCAAAATACATATTTTCGTGCCAAACAATCAATTTTGAGTGCAAAATAGACCGATTCCGACCACGTACGCCACGGGCCCTAAACTAGGTCGAGAACCCCCATTTCCTTGCGGGCCGAGCTCTGATTACTTCAGCCATGACAGTTGTCCGTCACTGCCTAGGCGAATTTCAATATTTGAGTTGTAATTATAGAGCTAAATACTAAAAGTAAAGGCTAATTAAATAATACAATGTTTAATAGTCAACATAAAATGCAACAATTATGTCCTTAGGGGCCCAAATTAAACAGGTAAGAAAACCCTGGTTGAAAATGGCGCGGCCGACGCAAACCGTGTTTAGGCGCGATCTATTAGGCCACATTCTTCGAGTCGAACCCATAACGTCCCATTAAAAATTCGATATCGATCACTTTTAATCGTTTACGACGTCGATTTTTGTACAGTTCTTCATGAAACAATTGATCCCGATCTAATAAACGCAATCCCATAGCTGTCACATCACCACAAATGGTTTTATTTGAATAATAGGTGGCGTGGCGCGTAAGGGTGGTCAAGAACTGGTGATGGTCGAGACTGCATACCTTAACCTAGAGTATGCTTAAAATGTTTGGTTTCTGTGTTAAGGGTAGTATAATTTGATTTAAGGCCTAAACCTACACGACCTACACTAGATAAACCAAACAAACCTACATGTGTTCCCATTAAGAATAGCATAAAATACTTGTATCTTTTGAAAAGAGATTCACATAAGTCATTCATCAATCAATAGGCGACCACTCTACCCATTGCAGGTGTACCATGATATCACACAAAAGTTATATTCTGGTCGCAACCAGTGGTCACGACCACAAAGGCTCGATCGTTTGTTGGCTGGGCATAGTATATATATAACAAAATTTATTTAAGTATGCTCCTTTTTTTAAATATTGGGCTGCTGATGTGTAATTTTGCTGTTGACTCCGCACGTAGATCATTGATTGAGCTTGTAGTCTCGATTGGTTGCTTGGAGAGCATGTAAAGCATACGTGAAGGTAGGCCCAGGATTTCGTGTAGCTTCTAGGGGCCTAGGCCTAACTAGCCCTAGGGTTGTTTCAAAGCCCTGGCCTAGGCCTAGGGCCTCAGAGGCTAAGCTTAAAATATATTATTTGTCCTAGAGCCTATACAAGACTAGGCCTACACATTGCTGGCAGTCTATTTGTCCAATTAATTAATTAATAGGCAGCATCTCTTGACACGTTCCATCGCCATTTTCACACTGACAATTCAAACGTTTCTAGTTCGAAGTATTCCATTGTAGGTCGCGACCACCACGTGTGATGTCACGACCTATCGACGACCAGGTCCGGTCGACCTGGGTCACTTCTACGGTACACAACTATTAGTAGAATATTAATATAACGATTTTTAAAATTAAATGAGTTTGGAGTTTAACAAGATAGTTGCTTAAGTCTCACCCAGGCGGCCCGGACCGTCCGGCGATAATTCCCTGCCGCCCGGCAAAGATTTACTCCACCACACCCATACAAGACACCATTAAAAGTCGTTTCTCACACAGCTGTGTAAGTAGGGTTTTACGATTGGATTGCGTCTGGTCCCGCCGAGTGTCGTGTAGTTATGTTGGCCTTGTGCGGAAAGGGGGTGGGGGAGAGCGTGTAGGCTCGAGATGTACGCGTTCGCCGACTGTGTTCACAGTCCACGGTGTCCCTGCTGTCACACTGCGAGTCGCATGCGCTCACCCCGTCCTGCAGGCGCATACTGTTTTCTCATGTGGTCCTGCCCTATGACCAGTTCATGGTTTGATGGTAGCTACTGTGGGAATATTCCATATTTGGCGACTTAACATAACATACATATCATACATTTTTTATAGTTACTATGGTCCCTTCCGCCTGTGGCAACCACTCACACCACCCAACCTAATTTCTTTCTGCCCTTCTCTAAAACGATCTAATTCCCTCAAAGACCCACTATCTACAACATCCCAGACAAGTCAACGGTACTCCACTCCCTAACAGTCCTTTCCAATGAAACCATAACCGACCAGATCCGTATCTTACTACTTGACGCTGGAAACCTTCCATGAATGATCCCCCCACCCCTGTAAAGCCCCTCCTGCAGCCTATTGCGGATGTCCCCCCCAACGCCTACTTCCCCTAGCCGCCCTGTACATATTTGCACAACTAACTCCCTTCTTCCTCCAATGACTCCCCCCTACTCTCCTAAAGTGCAGTGCCAATGTCATATACCCTCATCTTACATTCCCCTTCCCTACTCTCCTAATCCTTGCAGTGACAATTTTCTATACCCTCTCTACATTCCCCTTAGCATCCTCTCTCACCGGCCACTTAGGCTAACCTTCCCCTAACCTTCTTGCCGCCCTACGTTGACCTTCTCTTCTTCCAACCTCCCCGCTTATACGATCCCATGCCGCCGCACCATACTCCAGGACTATGGTCTAAACCACCACACTTGTACGCCCTATCTGTAACTCCCCCGCTGGCCCCTCTTCGCTTCTCATACGAATCCCCAGAGCCCCTATTTCCCTTCTTACAACTTCTTGCACCTGATCCCCCCAACCCAATCCTCTGCCAACATCACCCAAGTAGTAGTTCCTACTGGTCTCCATAATAGCCCCCATTAAAGTGTTGTCCTACCTACCTTAATTAATTGTCACGAGAAACCACCACCTTTAAATTTACCTATGTTTCAAACCATCTATTTGCTGGACCCATTCACTCTATACCCCAGATCTGTCTGCAACAGCCTAACCTCCTCATCCCCTTATTGCTCTATACAGAAACACAATCGTCTGCAATATTCTTATTACTTGATGTTATCCTGCCTTATGTCATTTATAAACATAATAAACAACAAGTTCCCAACACTGAGCCCTGTGGTACCCCGATGTTAATACCTCATACTATGTGACACAGTACCCCAAACCCTACCCTCCGAAGACCTAACTCTCAAGAAATCCCAACCCAACTCACACTCCTTTATCCCCAGCCCACCTGTGTTAACCTCTCTATTTAGCAATCGTGCGAGACCTTCTCAAAAAGCCTTTTCAAAACTCAAGAAAAACACAATTTACTGCACCCTCCTACTGTCTCAAATTCCCCGATATCCTGAACTAATCCTACAGTTGAGTGTCACAGACAAACTTTTCCTGAACCCATCTTGAGCATCTGTGACCACTCCTTCCCTTCTAATGAGTTCCTAACATAGTCCTGCAACTACCCCTACAATAACTTTGCTCCCTACTGAAGGTCAAACTAACTGGCCTATAATTTCCTATCATACAATCTACGCCCCCGTTATGAATTGGCACCAGAGTTCCCTCCTCCAACCCTCAGTGTATCTGCCCTCCCTAAAGACTTCCGACATACATCCCTAAAAACTTACCGCGGCATCACCATGCCAATTTTTTAAATCTGCACCCCAAACCGTCCTGGCTAACTAGTGAATTTCTTTTATTATGTTTAAAAAAAGCAAACTTGAACTTAGAAAAACCGTTGGAATTCATCAATTTTGATTTTTCTCAAACCACAATAATTGCCTAATACTTATGTAAAAGAACATTCTTTGTTTTCATTAATTTGGCACCATGATAGTTTCATAACTGAAGTGTGCTCGATTGGTCGTGTGGTTAGAGGCTCTGCTTCCGAATGCAGAAGGTCCCTGGTTTGATACCCGCTCTGGCCAGAAGAACTTTCATTAAACACACAATATTTTGGTCCGAATTAGTCAAGTTATTATGCCCATAATTACATTTAAAAGAAGTGTATTTTATCGAAATAATTATTTAAGAATTGCGATCAACAAAAGGATTTTTTTGTCTTGCTGGGTAATCACGTTTAAATTCCCGGCTGTTAACAGTGCCAACCTGGCGAGATGTTGATGTCGATGTTAAGAGCATCAAATGCATCATTTATTCGCAACCTTCGTAAATACTCTATTCTTAGGATACTTTGGGCAAAGGGGCTATTACCCAAGAAAAGTTATTTTTTTACCACATAACCTAGCCTAAGCATAACACTACACTAATGACAATTAAAAAAATTGTATCCTTGTAACTGTGATTTTTAACAAAGAAATTAACTTTTGTTGGTCCTGAAATTTGCAAAAATTTGCGTTTGGTAATCTTAAATCCGCTTTAACCTGCTTATTTCTTGTTTCCACATAGATAGTAGAGCATAGTACAAATCCAATGGCCCTTTACATCATTTTTCTTGAACCTGTGCACAAATAGGCCTATACACTCAAACATGCAAAAATATGCATTCCAAAATCACATTTTCCAACATTTTTTGGGGATCAAAATCCTCCAAGGTAAATTAAATATTGGTGCTTGTGAGGTTCTTGTGGGGGGGGGGGGGCTTTCGCCCCAAAGGCCCCCCCCCCTTGGGTGCACCACTGCATCTGTACCATCCCTGCCTTGACGAGTCCTCTCTTTACTTCACTACTTTATTTTATTTATTTCTCTCCCCCTTTACCTGTTTACGGTTTTTGTTGCTTTTTTTTGTTTACTGTTTAAACTGTCTTTTAGTAGTTTTTTTTACTATTAAGGGAAAGAAGCACTCTTCTAAATCTATGCACTAAAACCTGGGACGGAAATATACCCGAATGCCTGCTAGAGAATAAAAAGTCTCCCTATACTGAAGAGGGAAATGACAGCATCAGAGATTGAAAGTTACAGACCATATCTCTATCTACTATGACAGCAAAAGTAATTGAGCACATGGTAAACTTCAGACTGAGGAACGTCCTAGCAATCAACCGTTACTAACACATAGTCCTGGGTCCCGCAATAATCGCAGTAACGGTCAACCAGATAGTCATATCTCATGCAGTAAAACTTTCACCTTTGGTAGTAATGGTTGATTTTAGAGTGGCATTTGACAAGTCTGGTGGAGGCAACTTCTACAGAAAATGTACAATTATCTATACAGGTGGGTACAAACCTTTTGAGTCATCGGTTTTTATTGAGCCGGGTACAACAACAAGAGATCACGTACATAAAAACAAAGCCCCCCGCCTCTAGGAGCGCGTAGCAGAGTGGCCTTTAGGTTTGGCCCCAAGTTTTAATTGATGTTGTATCCGTGTTCATGTTGGAGCGCGCAAGACTATGCATTTTATTTGAGGTGAAGATATTAACCACGTCAACAAAACTTTACAGCCAGATTACAAAAGAACACTGCATCACTTGTTTAAAATTCATACTTGTTTTTGAGGGGCGTAAGTGTTCCTAAAATGCAGTTTATTCAGCCATACAATTTTGACATTTTACACATTGCTATAGTTTTTCATCAAAGTCTGCTATCAATTTTGTCGTTATCGCAAGAACTCAATACGACCTGCTGCGATTGTTTTTGTTGAATAGAATACTAACAAATAAATTTTTCATCACGTCATTAGTTGCGAGCACATGTTTACAGAATTACTATTGAGTCAGATCCTGTAGCTTTAGCGCGTGTCCAAGACCCTACGTCTTTTATTCGAGTAGAAGATATTAACCGATGTAAACGAAACTTCACGGCTTGATCCCAAAAGAACCCTTGCATCACCCATTAAATTGTATACTTTTGTGGGGGGGACGGAAGTTTTACAAATTACCATTGTAGTTTAATTTACTTATTTTTCAGATCCATGTACAGAAATTGAGCGCGCGTCACAGACACACATACGAATTTTTAGCTATTGAGGTAGAACACTACATTAAATCTCAGACATGTAAACGAAACTTTACAGGCTGTCTCACAACATCCCTGCATCACTCTTAAAATTTCATACTTTTGTGAGGGTCATAAGTGTTCTTAAATGCAAGTTTGGATTTATGGATGCTTTGAGATTTTTTTCAGCGCGGAAAGACAAATTTAAGTTATATTTGAAAGTAGAAGGTTGAATCATTTAACAAAACGAGAATTTTAGCATGGAGGTTTTCACGTACTGTAATTTGTATCGTGTGTAAATTTGCAATGTGATTAGTTGAAAAGAAAAGTCATAATTATTATTTCCGAGTATGATTTTTGTGGTGCTATTATTAAGCATGTCATAGATAATTGTTATATTTTGGATATAAATAACTCCTATCTTATTGAATATTAGCAAGAGGTATTCACTAGTGGTGATATAATAGCCTGTGATTTGCATGTTATTGGTTCGAAACGTCAAGGCGTAATTTTACTTGTGATAACAGTTAAATTTATTTTTTAGAGTTCACCATTCTAATGGTTTTTTCTACACACATCTCTTCCAATGTTCGTTATCAATGAGGAGTCAAAACATATATAATTATAACCTTCCAACTATACAAATATGGTCGGATTTATTAAACGTGATAATTGTTTTTTGAAGAATACGAATTAGGGGTGGCCAAACAGTACGCGTCGAATTCCAAGTTACCTACCTAATAAGAAGAAGAGCATATTCTTTTGGAATATATTTTCTCGTAAAACGATATTATATTGTACCCTGCTTTCATATTTCTATTTCTTAATATGTCAACAGCGAAAAAGTAAAAAAAACGAACAGACTCCATGTGAATATTATTGCCAAGTGCAACGGTGATGTTGAGGTTGGGGGGGGGGGGTAGTGTCGGCCGTGTGATGTGTGTGTGTGTGTGTGTGTGTGTGTGTGTGTGGCGTCCCTGTGTCTGCACATGCACATCTGATAGTTTTTAAGTCGCTTAACGTAACTAGCCACTTATCTCTCAACAAAATCAATTCCGAAGTGTTTATAAAACAAATTGAGTAGCATTAATTTTTTCTTCGTTCGTCCCGAGTGCAGTCGGTCATAATATATAGTGAGTGCAAGACAGTGTGTGTGGAGTTTTCGCGTGATTTCTTCTAACTTCTGGTTTGAATTCCATACTTGAAGTTGATTGTTGAATACGTGGAAACCATTTGCAATTTTTTTTTTATTATTATTATTTATTTAATTATTTAACGTCTGTCCTATCAGTAAAAACTGATTTACAAAGGTGAGGAACAACTAAATAAATCTCATTAATATATTAACACATAAACTACATTTTCGTAAAGTATTTTTGAAAAGTAGCATTACCACAACAATTGCATTAACACAACAATTTTGGTACAATAAATGATATGATTGCATTTAATGAATGAAATCAAATATTAAAAGGGTGGAGAATGAAAAGACAAGAAAGAAAAATGGAAGAATAGGAAAAGAAAAGCAAGAAAAGAAAAAGAAAAAGAAAAAAAAACATTACAAAAGAAAAACGAAAAAGAAAAAACTGATCTATTAAGACGATCCCACTCAACGATATGACGGTTGCCAAAAATCAGGACAGCAAATCAGGGAGTATAATCAAAAAACTTTCGCGAAGAAACCACCGAACGAGAAATCTTTATTCTTTTGTGTTCAATCTTTCATTGTTTGTGTTCAAATATTGATACATTTTAGTCCAAAATCTTACTCTATATATGTATAGTATATATAATTATATCAGATATATATTATTTAAATTGTCATGTCAGACTGATCACAGCAATGATACAGGACCTAACTCAAGTTGCAAGCTCCATCAGTGGCGGCAACCAGACAATCTATGCCGAAAAATATAATTGAAAATACTTGTTTATATCATAATCAAGCATATGACAAACAAAGAGAAAAGCAAAATCAATTAATAAGAACTTATGAAGTTAAATTACATTACTACAACCATCACAGACAATAACGCTACAAATAAAAAGTAAATTAATTCTTTGTTCCCCTCTTTGATTCATTATCCTTGCTTCAATTTTACTTTTTAAATTGTAACAATTCTTCGCAGATCAGTAAACTGGCTTCTAATATCATAAGAAATTAAAAATTCCAATAGGATAACGCCTCTGTACATAACATTACTTTCTAAATGCTTCAGATTAATCTAGGAACCTTCCAATGAGTTTTTTAAAGTAGAATTTCTATCATGATCACGAATTTTTTAAAAATATTGGGTAGTAATACCCAAAAACATATCTTTCAATACTTTGTATGTATTTCCAGCATGCTATAGACTTCATCCTTTCCTCAATCGTGAAACAATCGGACTGCAAATCTGGCTCAAGGGAAATGAATCAAGCCAGATGGTCAATCCTCTTCTGGAGTACAACATACTCAGTAGAAGGTCCTTACTGCCGAACCACTAAGCAATAATCAATACATAGTGATATAAGATCTACAAGTAACCTCACTTTTCTCAGTTACAAACCTCTTCATTGCTACTTATAATTCCAATTGCCTGATGATACTTATTTACACACATATTCATAATGTTTCTTTAAATTTAATACAATCTACGAAAACTCCAAGATATTTAAATTCATACACGATAGAAATTAACTTACATTACAATGTAACGTCAAATGAATATCATTCATGCTTCTAAATCTATCATTACCCTTATGAAAAATCCTAAAATTTGTTTTTGCTATATTAATATCAAGTTCCTGAGTTTAAACAATCATCCATTCTCTTTAGAACTTCTTGAATACTCTTACGATCTCTTCGACATCCACACCTTCTAAATAAAAGACCAAGTCATCAGCTATAAGTATATTGATGCCTCCCATTATAGTAGGTATATATCATCTAATAAAGAATAAATAACAAGGGTCCTAATATTGATCCGTGGGGTACTCCACAAAATATATTGAATACTTTTGAACTATATTTTGCAAGATTTATAAAACATTTTTCTAGTTAAAAATAATCCGCCAAAATTGATAGCAATAAGGACTACTTTCTAGACCTGGTTTTTAATTTGTATAATAGAGGTAAAAGGTACTGAATCAATTCTTTCCTAAGATCAAACAAAGACAGCTCCAACCTACCATTACGTTTATCAATCCCTTTTATAAGATAATCTGTAATGCTAGAAGGGCACTTTGCGTTGACCTACTTTCCTGAAACCATGCTGGTGTTGTACTTCAACTTAGACAGTGCGGCTTGAAGGTTCCAATTATGCCACGGTGCCAGATATTTTTTGGACCACCCACCACCCCATATGGGTTACAGTCACGGGGGTTTGGGGGGGGCTGCCCCCAACAACAGCGCCGCAGTTTTGTAGAGTGGTTTTTGGTGCGTTCTAATGAAAAATAAGTGGGTTGAATGCAATACCAACAAATTAACGTCCTTTTTTGTACAGGGAAAAACTATCAACTATTTAAAAAAAAGAATTTGAGTAAGTGATGAGATGGACCATGTTACACCATTGATATGCATATCATTACTTCGCGATCACGTCCAATAATAATGGAATTGTTAAAATTGTAGGTCATACTTTTTCTGCGCTTTTCTGAAGTGTGTGTGGGGGGGGGGGGTCACAGTAAAAAATGTGGGGGGGGATTACCCCATTCCTACGTGCTTGCTCACCCAGTGGCATGGCGCCCTGCAGGGGAAATTAGCTAACTTGGTGGCGTGAGGGTGGTCGGGTGGGGATGAACGCAGGGGAGCGCGGGGGGTTTGGGGGGCCCACAATAAGCGCCGTCAGGCGAAATTTTGAAAATCAGTGTTTTTAGAATGCGTTTGGTGGGTAAGAGAAAGGGAGTGGGCTGAATTTATTACCAAAATTATATAATTTTTGTGCAGTCGACACTCAAAACTAGAAAACCATTTCAAAATATTTTTACCTCCCATTTTTTGTTGTTCCGTCAAAGGCTTTGGACATTATTAGCTTTTTTGTCCACTGAATAATTATGACTTTACCCCACTTCACATTTTTCGCTTTCCGGCCAAGCCTTTTATTGTGACGTCCAAACTCGCGTCTTCCCTGGAGTGGTATTCTTTTCAAACTTCAAGACGACCATTGCAAGTAAAAGCCATACGCTACTTATTTTGCAGAAATTGGCTACCATTAAATTTACAAACGTTCATCAGTAAGAAACGACTTCCATGCCCATTTTGAATATCTACCGTTTTTAATCTAAATCCCACTTCAAATGAGGACAAATTAGCACTTCCGCTTGCTGGGGGCAAGGGGGGGGGGGCAACTGCCCCCCTTGCCCCACCTGAGCGCCATGACCAGTGGTGAAAGACAACTTAGGAGGGGCGACAAGAAACGGGGGAAAATTTTGCACTTTCCAAGGTCATGTTTGGCGGCAATCTGCCGTGTTTTAGATCAGCAGAATGAAAAGCTAATCATGTTTTTCTTCATTAAAACACTACTTTTTTCCAACTGTTTTCACCCCTTAATAAAAATGCACTTAAACTATACCCACAGTATATTTAGAACTTTTTATTTCTTCTGATTGTTTGTTTCAGTGTGACCTTAAGTTATGGCACTCCGCTTTATGATTCTCAATGTGTTTCATTTTTTTTTCTTTAGATTTCGTAACCCCTCCCGGTCAGCTGCATTGGCAAACTAGATAACAAAAACAACGAAAGCAAACATACACTGTCTCCTAGTGGCGGTGTCTTTTTGCCATTAGAATTGACGTCGTAGACGACAAGACAGTACAGGGTTTACAAAACACAATGCTGCTTTTGTCTACACACATCATTGTTAGACTACAATATTTTTTCTTAAGACAAATATGTTGGGTGGGTTTCACGAGCTACTCTGGCCCACGCCACCCACCCACGAAAACGCACCTATTGCAGGTACCCTGGTGCCATGGCACCGGTCAGGGTATAGCTCAAGCCGCCACTGCCTTTAGAATGCATCCACTTCATTGTATAACCTCTTGTGTAAAATATTTTCAATAATTTTCCCTACAATTGGAATGAGTTGAGATAGTCGTTAAGAATCCTATCACTCTTTTTAACCTTTACCCTATAAATAGGCGTATACCATGTGCCGATATTCAGCTATGTTGGGTCAATCACTTGCAAGAAAAGAAACACGGGAAATTAGATACGCTAATAAGCCGACTATTGATGCCATTTCATAAATACTTACATGGATCTCTTTAATGTTGTGGAGCTTCTAATTTTAAGGCGTTTAATTGCTGAAATGACTTCTTCTTAGTTACCTGTTGTATGGCGGGAGATCCTGTTTCTCTTTCTATTTAAATCTTTAAACTTACCAATTTCACTGCAAAATCTACATCGTTCACAACAAACTTTTCTGTAACAAACATCAATGGTCTGGATTAGACGGTGTAGGATACCCCATTCTCTGTCAAATGAGGTATGCTACACTCTTTTCTCTCTTTGTTTCTGTCAATTTATTAATACACTGACCATAAAGATTTGAAGAATATTGTTATCAAAATAAGATTTTTAAAATGCTCACGCTTAAAGAAAAAACGAATCTGATTTATTTACCTATTTCTAAACTTTCTTGGTATTATTATATTAGATCTTTATTCACACAGGATCGAGATCCCACAAGTGCACATATATATATTGAAGATCTACATAAAGTCAAAAAACATATAAGATAATTATAAACATGCGCATCATAACACAATAGAAGCAATATTCTATGCATCAGCAGATAGAGAACAGAGTTATACATATACCACAAGAAAATCAAGCTCAAGTATAATTAAAAGCTTACAATGAACACAGTGTACAATGAGAAGAAAAGAAAAAAAAGACATGGATTATCTTTAACTTTCAGAAGGGAGGGTCTTTGAAAGGGTTACATACTCCTTTTGAAAGCAATCAAAGTCATTTGTGGATATCAACTCCTGAGTCTACAACAGTGTTATATGTATACTGTAAACGGTTAATAACAAGAAAATTTGTGGAAACATTTATTCGGGCTTCGAGGAAACCATAAAAACATCATTACTACGGGTGAACTTGCCTGGTACTCGGAGTTGATATCAATTATAGATTAGAGTCATATAGTTGTGAAGAATTGTCATAAAAAATGAGATCGGTATTATTTGTCTCCTGGTTTAAGCTAGGCACTTTATGTCCATGCAAAACTTGTAGTAATCAGATCTATGGTAAGGCAATATTAGTTTCAAACACATTAATTTCATCAATCGTACGCTGCACTGATTCCACGCGATTGGAATTGTTACGTTGAGAGAGTTAGGATTCACCAATACCAGTCGCGTAGTCTACTGGGGCCTGACAAAGCGAGACAAACATTCGTCTAGGGTCGATGGTTTAAAACTCTCTCATGCAGTTCGTTTGATAAAACCAAGCAGTTTTCCCAACGTTGACTTCCTTCTAAAATTCTGAATTCTTTGCGGCAGTGGTCTCTCCTATGCATGGATTTCCTAATCTCTGCTGGTAACCATGGGCTGGCTTACCTTTAACTCTTAATTTCAAGGGTTGTGCATGCTCATTTAAGTTCCACGACTATTTTAACAAACATTTCTAATTTATCATCTGCACTTACCGGCCATAGCCATTTGGTCAATGGGACCACTTAAGATATCTTTATCTACATTGCTTGCCTTCCAATCACATTCTTATAATTTCTAGTATTTACATAATTTAGGAGAACTTTTGCTTATGTAATCTTACGGACACAATAAAATTAATTTCATGATCACTTAAGGCTATTGTTACGCCTCTGCCGATAATTTGAAAGTCGAAGAACATATCTGAAAAGTTTGCTGAATGAAATGAAGGCCTTTAAAATAACGGAAAAAAAAAATTGTTAAATTTTTTTGGGCGGGACATAACCTCACTTTTGGAAATTATATTTAGATTTTTGGACAAAGTGTGAAACTGCAAGACTAGTTCAAAATTGATTTAGTAGAAAATCGGTTTTCTGGACATAGTTTCTTAACACCTTAGCTACAACTTGACTATAGCTAAAATTTTTCTGAAAATAAGCAGTTGGTGTAGTGATTTTTTTTGGATCAAACTGGTAGCAAATTCGAGTTTTGTACCGTTCGACAAAAAATTTTCATAGCTGGGCCCCTAAATCATCAAGAAACAAAAAATACATTTTTAATTTTTTTTTTTTTTAACAATTGGAATTTTAATTTAATTTTAGTCAAAATTTTAATTTTTGCTGACTTGCCCGTAAAGTAGTTTGAACCCAAAGCAAACGGCCTCTTGAACACAGATGTTACATCTGAAAGCATGACTGACCTCATGATTGATAAAACATGAATGGTCCAGATCTTTGTTATTTTTTGGATCCCAAAATCTGTGTAACACTGATCTTGAAACAGAGGACAAGGAGACATGTGCAAGGTCAACCGACAGACTACCACTAACTTAGCGACTACCAGTGCATCCTAAAAATTATTATTATAAAACAAGCACCTTGCAGCATATTTGGTAAGTGTTTTTCATTTAGCGATGCAACATTGGCTAGCTACTTCCACAAGTTTTATTATTGATACAAATTCGCTTTTAAATCGCGTTTTAGGCAGTCGCACGTTATGCCATCCGCAAAAAAAAATCCCCCCATCGCCATTAGGCGAAATTGCTTTCCGGCGCTGGGGCTTTCGCCCCAGACCCCAGCTGCACCGCGAAGTGCTGGCCACTAGGTATTTGTTGCTGGGCCCTAACTTTTTTGTCAATTTGTCCACCCCTCTTATGGCATGTACAAGTTAAAGACAGTTGCGTGATCAAATTAGTAATTTTTAACAGACTCAAGCAGCAATACAAGCCATAGTCATCAAGGTAGTGGTGTATTCTGTGGTTGTGTGTGGTCTGTGGACTCACAATGCAAAACAAAGTAATGAAGCCTACAGTGGACCATTTTCACTTATTTTTTGTCAGTCACTTTAATTACTAATCAAGCTATGATTACCAAAACACCTTGAAAAATCCATATTTCTAAAGGTTGTTGTTTAATTGTTGGTTGATATTGAAGCGTTGGCAACGGCAGCTCGTTTGGTCCCTTGTGTTTAGCGTTCTCTGCTTCCAATGCAGTAAGGGTCCAGAGTTTGATTCCAGCTATAGGCAGAATTTTTAAACTTCTGATTAGGAGTGTTCTTGGCTTAGGAATTTTGTTAACGGTGACTTTGAAGCCGTCCTAGCAACGAGGCACATGCCTAGTAAATTCAAGTTGTTCTGAATTTGGCCTTGTTGATTCTGGCGTTGATCCGCGGGTGTTCGTCACTGTCCATACATTTATATCGCTTAAAAAATTACAGACAGGCTAGCCCATGGAAGGGAAATTATGTTTATAGTGTAATCTTTGCTAACAGTGCCTATATGAGTAATGACTTTAAACAACCCCTTTCAATGTTTTATTCATAAATTATATGATTTAACATTAAAGGATCAGTGTCCAAGCCAATAATGTTACTGTTCAGTTACGTAACACTAACGACCAGTTTTGAATTCCGCGCTGCTTGATGCGCACACTCGGAAGACAATTCTGTAGGTCGTTCAAATTGCCTGAAATCTCGAACATGGGTCGTGACTCTAAGGTAATTGATGGTATCTCTATTCGATCAATAAATAATATCACTTCTGATTTTAAATATTGATGAAAAATGATCCTCGCAGCAATCCTAGAAACAAGCCTGGTCCACAGCTGCGATAGAAGTATTGGGCGGGCGCATATTCTGTATTATAAACACTAACTCGACTTGGGACAAACCTTATTTTATCCCATCTTTCCTCCGCTTTCCGCTAAAATGCGACACAATATAAAATGCCGATGTCCAAGATGTACTGCATGATACAAAAAGTGGTTTTTTGACATTAGACCTTTCTTTTTACAATAGTTAAACCTCGAGATATATTTAGTATATTTAAATTATTTATTGACGTGTTATTGCAGAGTTTTTAGCCCTTGAGGAGCGTATTATTGAATGATGGGTTCTGGGTTCGAGTCCCAGTTGGGGCAAACTTGCCAACATTCAATATTTATGATAGATTCATGTTAAACAAAAGTATCTGGAACGAAAACGCCTTTCTGGTTGTAAATAGAGTGGGAGAGGTTCAACGCTAAGATAAAATGGGGTGGGACCATCAGGTACCTGTCATGTTTACTTTGTGGGAGGAACACTTCCTTATAAAAGTTATTGTATGGATGACAAAACCTAAATCGACTGGGGAGTGAACCTGCTTGCATGGCGGTACGGCTACCTCTAGACCAGGGTCGTAACCTTTTTGTATAAGGAGCCAATTTTATATAAAATTTGAAAGTGATTGCTAGTTGGAGCCCAAAGTAGGACATTTGAAAAATAATTACATCATAACGTAAGTTTTATTGGTATAGAGTACAAATGTACGACATATATTATAATTTTTTATGATCGTGAATCTGTTCAGCAATGTTAATTTTGTGGTTGAATTTTTTTGATACGTAATTTTGAATTATGGTCTGTATGTGGTCAGTTCTTTATACAACCTGATGATTGTTAAAACATTAATCTTTAAAACACGTGTACCCAAACGGTAGAACCTGCACAGCTCGTGGCTTCTCCGCAGTTCAGCACGTATTTAAAGATATTTCATGGAAACTGTTCCATGACTCTTCAAAAAACGTCATTTCTCAATGTACTTTTGATTGGAGAAACCCCCCCCCCCCAAACTTCAATATTACACAAAGTGGAAAACCACTAATTCTAACAATCAATAACACCGAATTTGTCAGTCCAATCACTCTTAATCACCATGAGGATTCTTTGGATATTTCACGTTTATTTGCGTCTCTCAATGTTGATAGGCAGCAGATTGACTTAGTTGACATTGGATGTAGATACTTGTCTTAACGAAACCATCTGTGCCGCTCATAAGACCCATGGTTCCCAACTGTGGTCCGCTGACCCTTGCTCCGGTCTTGTCTATTTTGTTGTAAATTATGAATAATATTTTAGAAACGTGTAAAAATTAAAAAAATAATGAATTTACACTTTATTACTTTTACGTGTACCCGGTATTAATGGCTAAATTCGTACTCTGTTTTCACGTAACTCATTTGTTGTATTAACTGTTAACTAGTAGTTAGAATATAAAATAATTAAGTTACGTACCGGTATATGGTTTGTTATACGGTCGAGAAAAACTGTTTATAAAAATTTAGAGAGGACCCCGGTGAGGCCGTTTTTATTAAAAAGTACGATGTTGACGGGCCTTGGCGCTGAAACAGGCCCTGGTATGACCCGAGCTTAGAAACAACCAGGATTATAAACGTGGCAATCCTAAGTTAAATTATTAGTAAAACATCATTATAATAAACACACTAATAAGTTACATCGATAATAAGTTAATTATTATATTGTTAATGACGATTATGAATGAGTTTCCTGTTGTACACTATCTTCCGGTTGCCTCTTCCCTTTTTGTCCTGCCTTCTTTGCTTAGAGCGGGGCCGGGGTTTAGACTAGTCTTTGAGCATAAAAACACTCAAAATATTTTGCCTCTGGGTCTGTGCCCCAGACCCCGTGTAACCGCGCCAGCCCTTGCACTTGGCTTTTATCATTTTGCCGGGCCGTCCCAGACCCCGTGTAACCGCGCCAGTCCTTGCACTTGGCAATTACTATCATTTTGAGTGAGATGAAAGGTTGGGAACCACTGCTCTAGACACCAAGCAAGCGGGAGACCTGGGTTCAATCCCCCTTGGGCCGTGCCCCAGAACCCGTTGTAACCGGGCCAGTCCTTGCACTTGGGCACTATCATTGAGTGAGTATGAAAAGGTTGGGAACCACTGGCTCTAGACCACCAAGCAAGAAGCAAAGCGGGAGACCCTGTTCCAATCCCCGGTTGATTGGATTTTGTTGTAGCTACATTTTTCCTTTTTTTTCACGACTAGTTATTCAAAACTAATAAAACCTTTTAGATGATTGCTTACATTTCTATAAGGCGTTTGTAGTAATTGACTTAGTCTAGCTTTGTTCCCGTCTACTGTAACTTGCATTGACGAGGGCCGTGAGGAGGCCTATTTTGCATAAATGCATTATCCACTCACTGTTCATTATTTTGTTCTGCCTATATGAAATTTATAGTTTTATTTGTTGTCCCTCCTTTGTAAATAAGTTTATAACTGAATATGATAGATCTAAAATAAATAAATACAAATATATTAGTCTCTTTTATTAGAAATTGTTTCCTGCTGAATTGTCCTCGCAATAATTTTGCTATAAAATTTGAATGTCATACTTATAGATTGATTCCCCATAATAAATTAAAAAAAAATAAAACAAAATGCCTGTCATTTTATTTCATAGTATTATAGACTGGTGTACAATATTTTATTAAGTGACTTAACAAATGCTGAAGCCGTATTTTGGCTCCTCAAGAACTTTCAAAAATTTTGGCAAAACATAGATATTAGCTAACTAAAACTATTGTCAATTCATATTAGCAGAAGTAATGAATACATAAAGATTATGTTCTATTAAAAATGCTACCTGTGCAATTCACAATTCTGAAAATCTATCTTCCTTGCTTGGCCACCAGAGTGTTTTTGATTTAAATCATTGTTTAAAATCAAAATAAATAAGCACTGCCATTTTAACAGAATTATTTTTCTTTTTTTCCTAGAGAGTACTCACCTTCATCTTCCATTTAAATCTACAAGCAAGAGGCTTAGAGGTGACGTAAATGTAAGGTGTTTTGACAACACATGATCTCAAGTGGCTTGTAGTCCTGTGGATGGATGGAAATCAGCTCGGGCCAACTTTTTTTGCAAATGTTAAATGCCCATTGAAAAAAATACGCTTGATCATCAAATCCACCTAATTTTACATAGGCCCCTACAGTCTGGACCGCTTTTTGGGACCTTTAATGTTCAGTATACCAAAATCTGATTTTTGGAGGCTGTTCACAAAGAATGATTTTTCAACATGAAATTGTTTCGTGAATGAAATGAAATTGAAATGAATTTCAAACCATTGTCTCTATACACAAAATTGGGAAATTACTATAAATTACCTGTTTTGGTGGCGTATTACGGTCAGTTAATAAGAAAGGGTGAGTACAGTTTTGAACATGTACCATCTACTACCTCTATTCCATATCTGGTGCAAACCACAACCCGACGGAACAAATGATGGAGCTTCCAATTGATCCAGACTTTACCTCTGCGTTCTGGTGGCAAAGCCAGGTTTTCTCGAGCTTTAGCCAACAATCTTAAATGCTTGTGGATAGATGCAGTATTTGAATTGCATGACCTTGCCAACTTTGACAGCACTCTTTCCCCCACTGACTAACCATCCCTTACAATCAAACTACCTAACAGTGTAACCAGTTTAATTCTAACTACCCACTTAAATTTCCTTTTTCCTATCTATCTGCTTTGTCACCATGTGAACCTTGATTATATTAGGTATGCCTCCCTAGATAGCCACTATGCGCTATTATTATTAATTATTTTATTTATTACTATGACTAATTCACAGTTTTTATCACAGAAATTCAAAAAGTGCCTCACTGGTGATAGAACCTGGTATGCAAGTGCATTCATATCTTCCATTGCCATAACATTGTTTGTTACCATATTTGCCATTTTAAAAGTTTGATTGCTATTTTTTTTACTCTCATTTGTTTGATTTAAATCGAAAAATCAAAAAAAATCCTGATTTAAATCAGCAAAATGATTAAATTAAAAAAATCCGATTTAAGGGGAATGGGACACATTGGCAGTTAAGCAACTATCTATTCGCTTGGCCAGAGGCATCTACGTAATGAAACTTGCACAGTTGTCAATGAAGCATACATGGAACGGCAATGTGGTCATAGATTTCCAAATTTTGCCTTAATTAGCATAAAAAAAATCACGAATAAAGTTTCAATTAGAGATTTTTAACAAAATCCAATTCGTGAAAACTAATTATTTTTATAAATTTTTTAAAACGAAATTTGAAATGTATTACTTGCCAGCGCCCTATAGTTTCTACTACTTGGGGTACGATAAGCTTGCAAAAGCGTTCAGACCCTGTGGTGTCAGTCGGGGGGGAGGGGAGGGAAGAGGAAAGGACCAAGCGAACAGCGAATTTTGCCTAAAACGCTGTCCTATACAGACCTCTCTTAAATAAAAAAAACATGATTTTTGATTTTTTTAATGAAATTTTAAAATCACACCCTGCTTTATGCCACTATATGCAATTTATAGAAATAACTACCTACTTTAAGGGGCTCTTAACCCAAAAATTATTTTTACCTCACATCTTATAGCACATACTACACTAAAATGACAGTTTTAAAAAATTATATCTTGTAACTGGATTTAAACACGAATTTTTCAATTTTTTTTGATCCAGAAATTTGCGAAAATTGGTGTTTCGGGAAATTTCTTTTAAATCGACTTTAATCTGCTTCTTTTTTGGTCCACATAGCTACTAGAGCAAAGTACCACTCTAAATGCCCATTTTTTACATTGTGTCTTGACAACTGTGCCCAAATATACCCTCAAACACACGGAAAATATGCATTCCAAAATCACACCCATCTTGGTAAGCAGCATATGGTACCGACTACTTGCCCCAAATACAAAACGAAAATAGAGAGAATTTACAGAAAAGATGTAGAGTACGTCAATTATGCCAATATTTTTTGGATCAAAATCCTCCCAAGTCACGGGCATAAGATCGTCCCCATGTTATTTCTTATGGAAGATTTTGCCGATGGGACCTAGGCTCGAAAAATGTCAAGATTGATAATTTTTTGGGAGGTCTGATGGTGGCCCAATAATTTTCTGTTTGATTGCTAATTCCTTAGTTAGCCTGAATTAAAATTTTTTTTGTAGTTTTGGAGGTTAAATACCCTTTAAGCTTTTCACCCAAAGCCAACCAGCTCATTATTGATATAGGAGCTTGTCAGCAAATAAGTTGGCTTGGGTCTTGTGTGCAGATTTTTACCCTAGGGGAAACATTGTACTTTGCTGTCTTTGGCCCCAATGCGACGTTATTTGAGAATATGTAGGCCAATCAATCATCAGGCCACAATTTAAAATGCTTATTTGTTGGTTGGCCTCAACCAACCATCTATGCATTTGGCAAAGTTCTAAAGGAGCTATTACTCCAAAAAAAATATGTTTTTACAACATGATCTATAACAATACTCACTAAATGACAGTTTTACAAACTTATATCTTGATAACTATGATTTTACACAAACTTTTCATTTTTTTTAATCCAGAAATGTGCAAAATTGGCGTTAGGGAATTTTCTTAATCGGCTTTAACCTGCTTCTTTTTGGTCCACTAGATACGAGAACATATTACCAATCTCAAATGCCAATTTTTACATTGTGTCTTGAAACTGTACCCAAATAAGCCCTCCAAACATGCATAAATATGCATTCAAAATCTACACTCATCTTGTAATCAACAAATTTTTAGCGAACTACTTGCTGCAATTACAAAACAAAATAAAAGAATTTTACAGAAAGGCTGTAGAGTACGTCAATATGGAATGGCCAATATTTGTTTTGGATCAAAATCCTCCAAGGTCACAGGGCATAAAGATCAGCCCCATGGTTTATTTCCTTTGACGGGAGATTTGGAAGTAAAATGTCATGTTTGACAATTTTTGGGAGGTCGTGTGAACCCCAATAACTTTTTAATTGCAAATTCATTACTAGTTAGCCTGAATGACATATATTTTCTTGCAAAAAAGTCCAACTCGACCTGAATCGAACTCAAACGAACTAAATTTCAAAATTGAAGTTTGCTTTGACCTTTTTGGTCTGTTCCTTCTCACTTTCCTTTTCTTCTCGTATTCCTTTGAATACACCTTCAAATTTGCACTCGCATTAGAATATTCGCGTCTGGCATCTCCAATGCTATTTCGGCGCATTTAATATCCGCGACCTTGAATGGAATCGTTTTCAGCAGGAGGCCGATAAGAACGTTTTCCCTAACCTTCTTCATCGACTGTAGTTCTAGCGATGGCCGCCTGAGCGCAGCCACGTGTGTGCTCTGGTTCTTTTTCATTCCCGTCCAATAGCGTCGCTCGGCGAGTGTGACATTCAGCTTCGCGTCAAAGCAAAGTTAGAACATTGAAAGGAAGAATAATAAAACTGTCAAACTACGCCAAACTAGCATTTATAAATACGTAAAAGTGCTTATTGGAATATTCAACTGGCATTCTTTCTTCTCGATAGTTTCGACATATTAGTGCATAGACAAAACGAAACAATAAAGGATGTTTTTGCGACACCGTGTAGGCCCTAGCCATAATTCCCGCATCCAGTACTCCTTTTGTTGTTTTATCGTAATATTTTGAAAGCACGCATCTCTAGAGCCAAGGCCTACGTTTTGCCGTCACAGAACACACGTAGTAGGCCTAGGTTGTAAGAAGCCTACTACGTACTCTGTACGTAGGCCTAGCCCTACTGTGATGATGGTTCTTTTCAGTTTCATAGGATTTCATGTGGGTTTAAAACTCGTTGGCTGCACGGCGCTTCGACTGTTCGACAGCTCACTGAGCGCCCTCATCGCGGCGACTCTGAAATAGTTCGATAATCAGCGGGAAGTTGAATTTCCGAACTTTGATATTTCGCCCTCGAACACTATTTTCAATTTCGAACCCGAACCAAATTTCCCGAAAGTTCGAGTTCGAATTCGTAAGTTTGCACAACACTAGATTCTAGATAACATTTAAGAGGCAAGTTTAAATTTAGTATTGAAATTCCAACAAGTATTTATCACGTCACATGTCAGATTACAGATTCACAAATAATTTGATCTTGTTATTTAAAAGTAGCAATAGTTGTTACTAGACGTCTTCTTCTTTCTAGCTGGCGTACGACACTGGTCACTGGACGAAGCACCACCCTCCTGTCTTCTGTCTTCTCCGCCCACCGCAAGACTGAAGTCCGTTCCTAGGCTGGTCCTGGCAGATCGCTACGGTAAGCTGATTTCAGAATTATCTATGCTTATTTTCAATTGTAGTAGCCTACCTACAGTAAATAAACGGTTTGAATTATAGGAAGTTAATAACGTTTTTCATTCAGAGTTAAGTACGAAAAGGGGTTCAATGTATAAAATTTCATGACATGAATTGATATGCTAAGTTAGGAGATACTTTAAAACAATCTGCAAACCGAAGAACTAGGTAGACACCGCAGTACAGATCTTAATTGTTTAACCTCGCTAGGAACGGATTTTTGATTGGAGTAGCTAGTCAATGTTTATAAAGCAGGGTTTTGTATAAGGAACCCAACATCATACCTGGTTGGCAACTGCCAGAGTTCTTGTGGAGATAGATAGAAAACATATATAGAATCAACACGAAACAGTTGTGAGGTTTTTGTGTTGCATAGTCTATTTAAGGGTCAACCGGGGTAATGTGACAACGGGGTTAGTGTGATACCTGCCTGTATATCTGGAACCTCTTGCTAAAAAAAATTGGTAACAAGTTTTCACTTCATCAACAGTGTATTTAATGAAGTAATATAAGTCAATATTAATTTTTAATTCCAATCGGGTATTATGGCTAGCCAAATGTCACATGGTATTTTAATACAATATGCTATATCTACAAACATATCGTCAGTTTTCATTTTGTTAGCTAAGAAGTAAAAACAAATAAAAGCTGTAGATGCAATTGGGATAAGAATACATAGTTTATTCAAAATGTTTGTTTTTCATTTTTTATCTCATTTTTTTGACCAAATTGGTGCCGTCACACTTCCCCCATAGAATTCAGAGTCCCGGGGAAGTGTGAAATCTACAAAGTGTTGTAAAAGAAGATGATTATGGTGCTATCTTCACAAGTCCCAAGTAAGCCTAAGCCTAGCTTATTACCCCTACCTACACCTGGAGATCATTCCAGAAGATACATCTGCAAACCGTGGCGCAACGTCGAATAATGCTCCTAAGAAGTGTAAAAATAGGATTGACATTGTAAAGTGATCACACAAGAGCCTAAGAGGTATTTTAATAAACAGAGTAGAAAGGAGCAGGAGGTAACATATCTACAAAACACAAGCAAAAAAATGAAAACGGACAATAAGAAGAAAAAAAACGCAAGTCAGAAATTATGATGTTGGCATCTGAATTTGAAGATGATGTGCACAGTGCAACCAATCCAATAATACATTAGACGATTCGGAAGAAGAAGGGATTGCCTACTCAGAGATTATTTCCTCATTCCTATAGAAAAATGAAAGCATTATCAGCAAATTTAAAAAGACATATGTCTTTGTGAATTTTAAGGGACTCATAAAAAGGTAAGCTCCGTATGTTTTATGCTTGTTATTCTCCTTTTATTCAACGACCCGGTGACTTAGAAGATGATGAGGATCCAGAAGTAGTGTCAGACCTTATTGCCTAAATCGTTCTAGTAAACAATCGAGTTAAAATGATATTGAGAATGATATTTTCATCTCTGAAATAGTAAAACATTTGGGTATTATTCACCGCCGGAAATAGGTAATTCAAAATGGCTGCCAAATCCAGTACTCAGTTAGGGGTCATGGCCAAGTTTATGAAAAAGCTTAAATTCTTTTCGAGACCCATTCTTCTTCTTCTATGTCCATTATGCATCAATAAACACATTTCCAAACGGTTAAAATCTTCAAATCACTACTTACTCTTGTATCCATCCTATATTTGACTTAATTAAAATTAGAAAACAAAATGCAAACTTTTTAAATGCTTAAATCCTATACTCACTGAGCCACAGTTTAATCTAAAATTGATCCACACTTACCCCAGACATTTTTGTGAGGTTTGTGACCCCCTAAGTCACATTAGTAAAACTTGTCACACTTGGTGTGATAACTGCTTTTCATTCTGTTAAAATGCCTAGGGGTTGTGATCACTAAAAAAAAGTGTTAAGACCAGGAAAATTTATTTGAGGATTAGCACATACTTATAAAAAAATAATGACATATTTTGATTGAATAGTTTAGTAAGGATCAAGGTTCATCAAAGACCAAACTATCAAAAAAGGAGTCACACCCCAGTTGACCTATATATGTTTCTATCTACCTATCTCTACAAGAATCGTGCAGTCGGCAACTAGGTAAGCTGTGGGTTCCCTATACAACACTCTTTGTTGTAAGCATTAGAAATGGGTTTTGTGTTATTGTTCATCTTCCAACAATAGCTAGATTCTATAGGCCTGTTGATGGAACACTCGGTTCCAACACGAGTAGGGCACCAGTAGCTTGAGCTAGACTAGCAGTGCTTGCTAGCCAGGCTCTGCACCCTAGGTACATCTCCACTTCTTCCCGTCCATCCGGCCTTTATTATCAATCTCTTCCCTTAGTTTCACCTTCCTGCTACGCTCGGCCGTCCACGGTGGCTCATACTCATACGATCTGGGCGCAGCCTCATACGAGTAGTGTAGGACAATGTGGGTTCGAATCCCACATCCAAAAAAGTCATTGTCCTTCACCCTCATCTATCACCACTCAATGTCTCGAATAGCAAAATTACCATAATGGAGACGTTGAGCTACAAAAATCATCATCTTCAATAATGTAAGTAAGGGCATTTCACAGTCACAACATTTATCAAACCCAAGTAATGACCAGAATTTATTTTATTTTGTTCTGTGTGTAATACATACCGTACTAAGCAAAGTTTTAAGCCTTGACATTTAGAACTAAGAGTAAAATTAAATATATAGTTTAATTAAAAATGCACCTGTCGCTCACTCGGGGATTTCCTAAACATTCCCTTAAAATCTTACTGCAGAACCATCCCCTGTTTTCCGACACCCTTCTACTATTTAATTAGTGGTGGTTTGTTACCCCTCCCCGTAATTCCCGGCATCCCTTCTCCTGCCACCCCCCTCGTAACATCACAGCCTCCACCTGTCCTGTCACTGGTGAAAATCTCTTTCCTATATCCCTCGAGCAAACAGTAAATATTAACCGTTTCCTGTTGTATTTTCCAAGGGCTGATACAACTTCTTCCCATTCCCATGAACCCCCTCTCCCCCCTCTACCCGGATCATGTAGTCATCCCTAGCAGTTAGGCTGTCCGCAGTGGCACATTCGATTAGAGAACTGTTCCGAAGCGTGGCACTACAAGGACGGGGGTTCGAATCCCGCATAAGGCACGGTTCTTTTGTAGTTATCCTTCCTCCATCTATAACTCACTCGTGTTAAGAGTCTAGTAAAGTAGCAATATTGTTCTAATAGATGTTGGGCAACAAAAATCAATCAAATCAATTCCCTAGCAGTTAGCATTAATCTCTACCTGTATGCCCTTACATTTCCTCTTCTACTGTCTGTTCTTCTATTGTAATACACCTGGAAGCCAAGTCTCGAGTCAACTCGCTTACGTTCCGAGTCGCGTTTTCGTTCCAAGTCGCTCAAAATCTTGTCTTGGCTCAAAGTCTTAGGACAAGACCACGAGTCGCACGGTGACTTAGAACGAATGTTTTTTCACTTTCCAAACCACGAGGTATTTGGTGGCGAGTGGATGATTTCAAGCGACTTGACTGCCACATCAAAAGTTTTTAATGACTAAATAAATAGTTATAAGGTACATCTTATGTATAGAGACCTAAATTACACTAAAAATATCGGTAGAAGTTTAAAAGTATTGAAAGTGTCCTAATTGTTATGACAAATTTTTTACGCTAGTCACAAGTTAGCGTGTATCAGCATAAGTAACGCTATAGAACGGCCGCTCACTGTGGTCGCTGCTGGCCGAATGGTTAGGCGCTTAGTTTGCACGGGAGAGGTCGCCGGTTCGAGTCCCGTCTGGGAAAACGTTTTTTTCTTTCTTTTACACATCCTATAATTATTGTTTACTTGTTTATCTGTGGCGGAAACCATTTTTATAACTTTTCAGTGTAGATTATCTTTTTTTTAAACCTTTCTTTGCAATTTTTTGGCATTTTAGATAGGCTAGGCCATGATCCAATGTTATTTTTCCTTACCCAGGTCTGGCATTCCGGTGAACGCGTTAGCGTCCAGTCCGCGCATGACGTAATCCCGATCATCTCCCCGAGCCGGCTACCGCTCGGCGCGTGATAAAATCCCGCAATCGTAAACTAATTTCCAAATAACTATTCATTGTCCGAACTAAAAACTTTCTTGCTTTTTGTTACTATGTACATACTGTTCAGGAATTATGTGGGTAGATAGTTTTATGGGCATATTGTAATTAATTACTAATATTAGCCGTAATATGATGCATAGGGCCTACTCACAAGTGTTACTGTGATACACTTTTGGGATAGTTATAGTGTACAATACAAATTAAATACAAGTAAAGACATCCGTGCGTGATTTTTTTGTTATTTATATTTTAAACCTTCCAGCCCCAAAATCAACACAAGTTTTTAATTATTGTTGTAGTGCAGACGAATTAATCTGATACTGAAGTATAGGATTACAAATCTAATAAAACCTGTTACCAGCAATTATTTATTGCGTAAAAGATTACACATTGTAGACTAATACAGACAATCGAAATAATAATCAAATACTGTAATTGAAATAGCTAGATCAAATGGACAAATAATGCACAACCGTTTTCACCAAAATTTATTAGAATGTAATTAGACGCGGGAATAAAAGGGTCCTTGATTGTAATTATTTCTAAATCAACTTTACATCTCCCTCAGCTAAAACATTATGTAAAAATACGCGTACTTCGAAATAATTAAATCAAACATTTCAGCACTTACAAATGTGCGTTTCCTTCGGCATGTTCTTTGGTAGACTATATCTTCACTATGAATTGTTTTATTTTATTCGGATGCATATCCGCGTGAGTGAAAATATGTTGATATTTTTCTGTCAATGTAAGGCTTTTGATTGACTTTAAAAAAATATATTAGCGACGTAAAGCAAGGCCCCAGTTCCTACAACGTGTTTATATTCTTTAGAATTGTTATTAGTTTGATTGGTCGTCGTAAGAATTTATAATCAAATGTATTGGGATGAGCGTAGCGAGCGAAGAACGAAGATTCCATTTCACTACACTGGAGAAAAAAATCCGGAATGTTTTTTTTTCTTTTTTTTTGTATTTTTGTGTGTCTGTGAACACGATTCCGGCTAAACCAATACTCCAATTGCGATGAAATTTTATGGAGGTCTATGAAAATCTCTGAACGAAGAACTGCACGGGGGAAAAATCGATCGAAAAATTATTTCTCATGAAATCTTAATTTACGATTTTTTTTCGATTTTTAACAAATTCTTCGATTTTATAACACCTGCATGCTTTGTATGATTGTAATAATTTTTCACAACAACCTTTATTTTATGAATTGATATATTCGTGTGAATTTTTGAGCGTTATCGAAAGATAAATTTCTTAAAAAATCGCAATTTTGAATTTTTTTTTTTTTTAAATTTCTTTGGTTAGCCCATGCTTTTATCCGTCGTAATTTTTTTCACAGACCTTAATTTCATGATTTTATATGTGTGAACTTAGCGCACGAAATTATTTCATGAATCGAAATTTTACATTTTTTTCTTATCGTAATGATTTTTCACAGAACACTTAGAACCTTAATTTCATGAATTTATATATTCGTGTGAAATCTGAGCGCAATCGAAAAATTATTTGTTATGAAAATCGAAATTTTAACGATTTTTTTCTTTTTTTTAATTACGAATAATTAAAAAAATTTAAAATTAAATTTATTTTTATATTTAATTTAATTCATTTAAAAAAAATCAACTAAGTAATGATTTTTTCACAGTACAACAGAAAATCCGCATAACACTTAACAACTCAATGCACCAATTACGCTCATCCAACAACGCGGCGGGACTTAAGCGTTTTCCTAGTTATTAACGTCTGATTGGTCCGTCATAAGAATTATGTTTTTGTTTATTTAACACGTAAGTCCTATCCCCTTATAAGAAAAACTAATTAGTGGGAACAGGCCCAAATGAATCGTCGAGGGTCTATAATTACACAATAAAATTATCATTTGTGACACGCAAAACAAAAAGTAGGCCTAATATCGAATACACTGACTGGCGTTGTACATCCATTAAACATCATACGTCCGTACTAAACCCACTAACAATAATTGTCTAAAATGCTATTAAAACTGCGACATGAAGAGAATTTCATTCACGCAAATATATGTTTGACACAAAATTGAGCGAACTTTTCACGAGCAAGATAATATCTGGACCAGGGTCACAACACTGTTCCACCAAGACTACTGATAACACACTGCTCCGAGATATCTTGATGAGATGGGGCACTTGAATCTGTTATGATTTGAAGTTGAATGTATATGCAAGTGAGATATTGCTCTAATGAAAACCATTCCAGTTAATTGCTAATGGAAAAATGTGTAAGCTGTCGCTACTCGCTAGTATTAGCACAGTATCAATGAACAATACTGTTCTTATACTGAAAACCCAGTCGCGATCCATCAAATAACTGAGGAATACAGAGTGGAGCAATGAACACGTGTGGCGTTATACGGCCGGGCGCTATCTGATTACATGAACGAGATCGGGCTGACGTCACACTCGCGGCGGAGATGCGCAGTGTCATACCTAGCCACACAGAGATATCCTTGTACCATGGGCTAGGCCTAGCCCTAGAAAACTCACGCAAATATAACAAAACAAACAATATAAAAATATGGTTAAATGGAGAGTATGACTACCTTAAGCTATTTGATAATAAGAATTAACTAAGTGAAATAACATGTAGGCCGAGCCTAGTACGCCTAGTGTGTTTTGACTGTTGATTAAAAGTGCGATTTGATTATAGCATCGATAGTTAGTCACAATCGATTATAGCATCGATAGTTCGTCACAACATCGATTATTTATATCGAAATTTTATATAACACCGATCATGAATGGTCGCTCTATGAGCTGTGGAGAGCGGAGCTACAAGTCGCGAAAAGCCAGTTCACTCTGAATATTTTCAACTCGCTTGCCGTTTCCAAACGCATGGTGGGTTTCAAGACTACCTAGCCTATTCGATCTTGCCAAGTTGCTCGCGACTTTGACTTGGTGACTCGACTCAATTCACGACTCGAAACGAGTGGTCTGGTCCTGGTCCTAGTCACCACTACCCCCCCCCCCCCTTTTCCTACATGCTGCACAAATCTGTCTTAAAAGATATGAAAATATCTTGGAAAACAATTCTCAATTTAGGTAATATTTTTAATTTTTTTTTATGTAATTCATTTAGGGGATTCCCTGTCTTCTAGTGTCAATTCTGTTTCTGTTTTTACCCATTCACACATTGCAGTCCCTGAACACCTACCCCGTCATGCCCTCCACACCAGTGGTTGTCTGTACTTTATCCCAAACTCTCCATTCCTCAGTTAGCGCGCCAGTCTGAAGCGTATGGCTCTACGAGGGCGTGGGTTCGAATCCCACACAAGGCATGGGTGTTTTGTAATCGTCCTTCACCCTTGTCTATCACACTCATCGTCGCGAATACCTTAGAGCATTAATATGAGATGTTAAGCAACAAAGTCTTCACCATCCATTCTCACTGCCATCTCAACTATTGGAACCCTACGATCACTTGTCCACCTGACTACGGAACCTAGGACCTGACCCAGACTTTTTCCGGTATTGCTAAATACTCTCACATCCAAAGGTCACCCCTCCTAGTATCCATAGTACCCTCCCCTCATTTACACCATACAAGCCCATTCTGCTCCCCCTCCTCCTACAACAATATTGCAAGTTAAATACCACAAATA
>JAMZAV010010014.1:0-40009 GCA_024449915.1 Sweltsa coloradensis
AACTTTAAAACATAACCCAAGGTTAATGAACGCTGTTATGACCTTGAACGTACTTCTCATAGTCAATGAATGAAAAATTAAAGACGATTCCGTCTGGGCTCGGGGTAGAATTGGTCCAGAGCATGGCTATGCTAATCGAAAAAGGAGATTCAAGAGAAAAAGTCCAACTCGCAAACGTCAGCTAATAAGAGGGAAGTATATTATACTCCTCAAAACTAGAGGCGAGCTCTGGCAATCGTCGTCGGGGACACCTTCCCATTCCCTTGACGACCTCCCTGACGACGGTGACAATGACACAACGAACGATGACAAAGACAATGTCGACCACGACGTGAGAAATCCCCCTTCCTCCCCTTACCAATAACTGGTTCAGACCAGCATGGGCTTGTTCCCATCCCTTAGGCTAGAGTGGTGCATTATGACCTAACGGTTGACGCGTCCTTAATCCAAATAAAAGAAAAGATTACAACCTCGGCGAACAGAGAAAGTGGTTTATAATTTTTTGGTTTCAGGGTGCGTCAACCGTTTGTCGTCGTTGTCGCCGTCTTTGTTATGAAAAAAGGCTAGTCCCATACGTCCCAATTTAGTTTTAGTTTGGATTAAGGGTGCGACAACCGCTAGGTCAAAAAGCGCCACTCTTGCCGAGAGGATATAGAGAGGAAAATCCCATGCTGGTACTGGTCAGAAATAGCCACGGGTAAAGGTGAAAGAAAAGAGAGGGTTCTCGATCGCGTCGTGGTCGTCATCGTCTTTGTCATCGTTCGTTTTGTCCTGGTCGTCGTCGTTGGGAAGGTCGTCAGAGAATATGGGGGTACCCAACGACGACTGCCAGAGCTCGCATTCTAGTTTCGGGAAGTAATATACTTCCCTACTTACCAGCTGATGTTTGCGAGATAAAATACGTCTCTTTTCTCGCCTTAAACGATTAGTATACAGAGCCATGTTCTTGGCTAAAGGTTCTAATATGCACAGCTTAGGCAAACGGAAGCGTACTCCTAGACTTCCTAGCATAGGTTAGAATAAAGTAGGCTAGTTTATGAATTAAATCATCATTATTACTTTAAGATTGACATTATTGCACTGTTTCTTGTAGATCATCACCAGCCCAAACGAAGTGTGTAATTGTATCCTTGTAGCCAGCATTATTTACAGAATGACAGAAGCCATGCATGTCAAAAACAAAATAATAAACATTGACTTAATTCATCTGATCGCAAACTTTCACAGGCTGTGTTTTTTTTTACTAATGGGTATTGTAAACATTTGCAATCTAAGTTCACATTTTTCACATTTTTATTTCTTGCGAGCTTAAGGTGTCACAGGCGTTAAGCATAATCTTGGAGATGAAACGGACATGGGTGAGGGGATTGCGGGAGAGACGTGTTGGAGGAGGGCCTCAGAAGTTCCGCTCAAAATATTTTAATTTGTCCCTCCAATAGCGAGCCGTATATTTACGACGAGGCAGTGGGATCTGTTTGTACTGCAGAAAGGTTTGAGAGGACGCGAGATGCGCTCACACATTGCCCAAGGTCGCACTGAGATCAAATATCACCATTCACGAGCTGGCGTAAAATGACGTGTCGTCCGTCAAGTATAAAGAAGTGTTTTACATTCACATTATGTTTTGTATTGAGTGTTACGAACCCATCACATAATGAGAGGAAAACCAAAATAATTCAATCAATGTTTAGTTTTTGTCTCAATGCAAAGATCATTAATCTATGGAATGAGGGATTGCAAATAAAGAACATTACGCAACATTTGAAATAAGTATAATGTTATTATTATTCGGAATAGACCATCAACATAAAAATTATTGTCAGTAAAATGTGACGCGACTTGGGTTCAAGTCCAGAACAATCTGGTCACAGGATACACACCACTCACTGCTAAACCTAGACCCGGGTAAGATCCCCGGTCAGGACACAAGTTTTATACCCTATTATTGCTATCACTGCATTATTATAATATGCTAGCATACGATACTACAATAATAATCAGTACTACGGTAATAATAATCAGGACAGGTTGTGACGGGATTCAGAACCCGAGACCTCCCGAATCAGTCAAGCCATTGAGCCAACACTTGTCAGTATATTACATACATTGGCGTAACTTGCCCTTATTTTTCGCGGAGCGAACATTGTTGTATCCCCCAAAAGATCAATGGTCAGCACAACTAGTGAAAGGGGCATGTAGGTACACTGGTACAGTAATAGTCAGTGATATTAGGCACCCCCGCCTCCAACCCCCTCCGGCCAAAGGAGTGCTCGGCCGACGTGCTTTTTCTTTTCGGGTTTTTAAACCCCATGGAACGACCTGCCGCCCGCCCTCAAAGACTGCCCAGTAAGTCATTTCCCTTCATGTGTAAGGAGTACTTATGGGAGAACCAACTACAAGTGCCATGTTAGTTTTCACGTAATTTAGCAAGGCTCTTCGCGGCACGAGACTTCCACAAAGATATCAAGTGTTTTAGCAAAATATTTGCAGCGTCGACGCCTTTTCTTGTTAAAAAATGTAATAACAACAAGGATAAACAACAATAAAATAATTTATGGGTATACGCTCTTTGCTGGGTAACGAGCACGTTTGGGAACAATGGGGGTCTGAGGGGGGGTTGGCCCCCCAGTTGATACGGGTGCGAAGCGCACAGCCCCGGCAAAAATTTCGATTCTAAGTGTGATAGAAGTATTTTGACAATTTTGTTTTACAAAAACCTTAAAAAATATATGAAAAAATTGAAAAATTAGAAAAATGAATCAACATTTATATAATATCTAAGAAAATAATTAATTTCAAATAAAAGTTGCGCTCCCCCTCGCCCCCCTCTGACCAAATTCGCGCTCCGTAGTTACGCCACTGATTATATGTAAGTAGTGTATAAAGACAACAGTTTAGGTACTTCACAGTCACGCAGCACAAAGCACATCTTATACTGCTTTCATTACCGGTGTTATAACCTTATAATTTATTATGTGCATCGTTGCTAGGACGACTCCAAGCCCAAAGTCACCGTTTACACATTCCAAAGAACTGATGGACTCGAATCCACACCAGAAGTATAAATTAATCTGCCTACAGCGGAAATCGAACCCTGGACCTTCTGCATTGGAAGCAGAGCCTCTAACCACACGACCAACGAGTTTCATACTTTTACGTATATTAAAAAACCAATACAGAAAAACTTGTGATGAATTTTAAAAAACAGTGTTTTTAACTACTAATTGGGTTTTAATATGATAGGCTATATAGTCGCGTTGATGGATGCTCACCGCTCTCTTTTAGTTTATCGAGAACGATTCTCTAATGTTTATCTTGAATTTTGAGACTCTGAAATGCAGGGTTTGTGATATGTCTCACTCTTACCCAACCAACCCAATGTGACAGATAGCGGGTGGACCCTATGTGTGAGTGAGTGTGTCACACGCGTTTTCTCGCTTACGTCCAGTGTGTGCTGTTCACTTTCGCCGACAAAGACCAGGCATTGCATGCGATTGGGTGTGTGTGGGGGGGGGGGGGCGATGTGTTAGTGAAAAGTGAATCAAGGTCAAAGCAAAACATTTTAGTTTCAGAAGTGTTAGTATTATTTTATTTTGTGTTGAAGTTCAACCCGTTCGGCCAAAATCGCTGGCCAATTGAAATTGTCGGATTGTCGATATGCTTACTATCATCCCTTTTTACCAATATTTTCTCCCATAAATTATTTTGGTACTCAAACAAATGAATGTGTGGCCATGTAAAACAGACCACCCCACTCAAGACACCAAAATTTGAGCCCAAGCATTCATTAAAAATCAAATTAGATATCAAATAAATGTATACTTTTTTTTACTGATACACACATGTAACAAATCAATCCTAAGTGATCATTTTACCTCCCCTTCCCCAAATCAGCTAGAGATTCAGTGGCCCTTGCACTAAAAAGGTATAATACGGTTTATAATATCGAACTATTGTGTATTATCACCTGAATAAATAATGGGACTGCTCAGTTTTAAGTTGCAACAGATTGTTTTATTTATTTGGAGAAAGGGCGCGTCAACCGTTAGGGCATGACTCATAACACATGATTTTGAAACTTTGTTTTGTTTTTGTCGTAGGTAGTATAGTAGTAGTGTTTTTCAGTGGCGTATCCAAGGGGGCGAGGGGGGGTTTATGTGTTATGGGGTTGAAGCCCCCCCCATGCCCCCCCAAAAAAACAAAAACGAGTGTGATCGATTGAAGAAAAATATAAGGAGGGAGCAACCTCACTATGATATTTACATAGGTAATTACAATTACTTACAAAGTCAGACTTCGCACAATAAGAAATTTTATGATTCGCATAGCACTTTAGGTATGTATTGACTCTACAACGTGTTTAGAGGCGTTGAAAATGTCAAATACGAGAAAAAATTCGAAAAGGCCTCCGGCGACTGGGGCTTCGCACCAGACCCAGTCCCTGTTTGGCATATTGACCTTCCCCCCCCCCCCCCCCCATTGGACATTCCTGAATACAGAATACACTACTAGTGTTCTTTATTTATTAGCACTAGTTGCTATTTTCATAGTCAATACAAAATATGGTAGGCCTACATCAAGATACTATGGATGAAATGCAAGCTGCCAAAATATTAATCTAACAAGCTACAATAATTAATGTTCCAATACCCAACCACGCACACAAGTCACGACATTTTAAATACTTGTGAAATTTGCATATTTAATTTTAAAAGGTGTAATATTTATTTAGTATACGAAAGCAAATGTTTATTTTCCAAAATTTTCCTTAGTAGGTATCATGTTTTATAAAGTTTAAATAAGTTAATTTTATTGTTTAAAAGGTTTTTCCTAACTTTATGCAGATATGACAATTGTGGACTAAGTAAGTTCCAGCTGAACTGCGGGAAGACAGCATTACGCAGATATAATATATTATTATTATATAAACACATGTGTAACCGATTTGTTTCCATATTTGCACATTGTCTGTCTGTTTGTTCCAGATCGGTATTTATCTCTTTATTGTACTACTTTCTTTACTGCACACTAATGATTCTCGTTTTATAGTCAGAAAATTTCATCGTAGTAACTAGTAACCGCTTAAAACTTTGCTTCGGAAATTATATGAACCTTTTCCGCCATCAGGTAACTCAGGTCATTCAAACCCAAAAAATATAATTATCAAAAAAAAATGTCAAAGCAAAGATAATAGCTAAGATAGAGCAAGTTTGAAAGACAAAATTATCATTTGAAGTTGATAAAGTAATTTAATAAATTTTCTAATGACGATGACGTGGCAAATCTACAGAATGTGTCGTCGATCCGCTATTTATGTCATCCGTATGTTGGTTAGGTACTTGCATGGCACAAATAAACAATATTCACAAATAACAATGATGCGTGATTGGATAACACGTAAAAAAAGTTAAGACTTGTCACGCATACGTTGTCGGAGCCCAGCTTTACACACGATGCATGGCCTTGAGAATAATATCTTACTATTGCAAGGGAAATGCTTGCTGCTGGAGGGGGGTGGGGACAGCTGTGGACTAATTTATTGCATTACCACGTCGTTCTTGAAAGGCACAAACAATGCCTAGATTGATATCTTTCATGTGTAATGAGGATATGCCCATGCGAATACAGTTTGTACAATGATCGGCTTTAGATTTTCTCACGTGAATATACCTTTAACGTTCTGATTTTTTTGGGTGTAGTGCCCACAATGTTCACCATTTGTATTTGATTATATCGACACTTAACTATCACACCCCAATAATAAAATATAACTACCAAATAGACCGAATTCATGACGCCGTCTCCAATGCTCATTTGGTAAGAGCATCCGCCCCGACCGCCCGGACAGGGGGAGGACCGGCCGGGGTTCTATTCCCAGTGGAGACAATTTTAATGCAAATATATTTAAGATATTTCGTATTGACAGTCGTGTAAATTAAACACAGAACGACTCCAAACTGGAAAAACTATTTTACTTCCATTTTTAAATGGCCTTGCGCAATTGAGTCCGAGTACTTTGTGACGTGGATACTCCAGCTCGCGCAAATAGAAAACTCGCGGATAGAACCGAATGATCCGGGTTCGACTCCAAAACGAGTAATTTTTAAATTTAATTCTTTGTCTGTTATAATTTGACACGTATCATATACTAGGCTAACAAAGATGGCGTTCCGTTACATGCTATAAAGTAAATATGTTTTCACATCATGTGCGAGGCGTAATCCTAATATGAACTGATGACCGTTGCAGATCATACTATAATTTAGCATTTTCCATCGAATTTATATCGTATGCACGATTATGATTATGCTGTGTACGTTTCTTATTGGGCTCAGCGTGAAAAATAAAATGGTTGATTCAAGCTTAACAGCTTACACAAATAACATAATGTCTTACTGTTGCCGTGTTCATAGCAAACAGTAAACATGTATTATGCATTGAGTGGTGTTCTGCATTAGCTGAACAGTTTTACTCTGTGGCCAATGAAATTGTTATTTCGAACATAAATAACCACTCTGTCACTCAAAAAGTCGTATTGCCAGAGTGCGCCACTTGCTGGGGCTGAAAAGGCCTAAAATAGCGGCAAAACATGCATTCGTAGTTCAGTAGTTTAGCGGTAACTACTCACACGATTTTGGTAATTTTTTTTTTATTTTGAAGATAAATGTTGAAATTAGGACTTGTGTGATGTACATTTTCCATAAAAAGTTTTCTAATTTTTTTATAAAGCTCTAAAGTGAAGGTAAATTTTCAAAATATTGCTCAAGTTTGCAATGTTTTATAAGCCCATTATCAATTTATTTTAGTTAAAGTTTTAGGATCTTTTGTCTTAAATGAATGTATTGTATTGTTCGTGGATCGTGTATAAACTTGTGTTAATGTATAACATGTGCTAATTTAACAAATTACGTGGCTATAAACACGGAAGCCGTAAAGTAGGGTTTGGTGGAAGAGCGAGTTGTATGTTCGAACCTTGCTGTTTTGTAAAATATTTGTGTGTTTTACAAATTAAGTCAATTATTATTATTATTATTATTATTATTATTACTATATACAATTTCGCAAATCGACATCACACAAGCCCTAGTAAATTTTATCGTGAAAAGAGTAAAAAAAAATTATGCCGATATGACAATTGTGGGCCGAGTTCCAACTGAAATGCGGGGACACTGCATCGCGCCGATATTATAGCTACTCCTGTGCAGCCTTAAATCGCAACAGATATTGCTCATTTTGTTAGCAGTTCTCAGTTACCTGGTCACGGATGTCTGTTTAAAATTTCAGCTCAATCTATCAGGCCGTTCGCCCGTATGAGCCCGGACAAACAGATAGACAGACAGACAGACATACACAGACAGCAGACAGACAGACAAGACAAGACAGACAGACAGACAGACAGACAGACAGACAGACAGACAGACAGACAGACAGACAGACAGACAGACAGACAGACAGACAGACAGACAGACAGACAGACAGACAGACATTTAACATACAGACAATGGTCACGGCCAAGACCCGATCGAGTAGCGTTATAAAATCCTCATTCGTTTCGCTCACTCGTCTAATAAAACAATAACAGAAGTGTACAGCAACATTGCATGCTAATAAATAAATACTTTTATAAACTTATTTAATTAATACATTTGCATTAGAGTCTACTTGGTCAGCTTGAGAAATGATTTATTAGTAGCGGACATATATTATTTAAAGTGGACTGAGCTAACCCTGTCGCCATTGACACCATCGACGAGCGAGCAGTGGAAAAAGACACGATGTTAATAAATACGAATGTATGTAATGTAATGTAATGTTGTTTGTTTAGAATATTTTTATTTATGCTTAAATATAAAAACTTTTTTCAATTTTTTTTTTTTTTTTTTTAATTTCGGGTTTATTTTTTTGTTCTATAGAATTATATGATATTGATTGGATTTCACGCAACCGAAACCTTGCAGCCCTGCCTTTAATGTCGGTCCAAACTAAAATAACGCTCGATAAAGACATTTGTGAGCATAAAAGAATAAATTTCGTGATATACCGTTCTCAGTATGTAACCAAGGGGTGTGAATTCGAACGAACATAACATATAACAAGGACATTGTATTATGTTGTCATGTATTTTACACTCATCTACTCGTGTCAGCCTTTATATCGAGTCATGACTCGTGAACACCAAAAACTTCTACGCATTCTATCTGTTAGGATTTCTCTTTATCGTTTATAATATGTTTGGATGAGCGTAGCGAGCGAAGCGAAGATTCCATTTCACTACACTGGAGAAAAAAATCCGGAATTTTGTTTTTGTTATTTTTTATTTTTTTTCTGTTTGTATATTTTTTGTTGTTAACACAATTCCGGCTAGACCGATACTCCAATTGCGATGAAATTTTCTGGAGGCCTTCGAAATCTCTGAACTTAGAACTGCCACGTTTTTGAGCGCAATCAAACAATTTCTCTTGAAAATCTTAATTTTACGATATTTTTTTAATTAAAAAAAATCTCCGACTTATAACACCTACATGCTTTATTCGATTGTAATGATTTTTTAAGCGAGCGGAGCGAGCGTTTCCATTTGACTCTGCCGGAAAAAATAGTCACTGTTTTTTTTTTTTTTTTGTATGTCTCGCCATTCGGTTCAAACGGAGGCTCGGATCGAGTTATTTTGACCATCCGCAAGCTTCGATCTGGATTGAATGCCATTAGTTTTGTGGCAAAATCGTTCAAAAAGTTATAAAGTTACATTAAAGTTAATCGAAAGTTTTTTTTTCAAACTAAACGGCGACAAAATCTGAGGTGGCCAAATCATTTAGAATGTCCGTCCGGTCACGAATATGTTAATTTTATTTTGATCTGATAAGTAGTGTAGATGGAAATTACATTTTAACAAAAGTAACGTTATACCATGGCAACGAAAAGTCGCACGAGAATTCTGGTCACTATGCACTGCCACCTAAAAGTAATCAAAATACTATCGAGGAAGCAGTGTATTATTTGTTTCCAAAGAGTTAAAATAGTTTTCCCAAAGAAATTATGTCAAGGTCCTTGAGATGGCGGTGGATTTTATCCACAAACTAAAGGTTTACCCACGGGTTTACCCAAATACCTTGAAAATAATAAATAATATTGGAAACATGGCTCCGTGGACAGCGAAGGTCACAAATTTTAAAATTAAAAAAAATGTGCAATGTTTATTTAGCTGTTTAGCCGTGCTGCTGCATTTCTTGTGAATATCGCAATATTGTCATGTCCATGGGCTCGGTTCGAACCCATGTTTATGTATTGAATTATTTAGTTTCTTTTGTTGATAATACTGATTGGGACATTTCTCAGCATGGTGTATTATGGCAACATTTATGGAATGTGCTGCATTGGCAGTTACCTAACTATAATGGGAACAAAACAGTTATTGTTTTTAATAGAAGAGAATGCAGAGGTTTCAATAACACGAGGGGTACGAGGACAATTCATAGAGGGGGAAGTGGGTTGCACTTAGGCCCTTTAGACGTACAGACTGGAGCCCTGGGGGGGGGGAGTCAAAAAAGTCTAGGGGAAGCTTCTTTGTGACTAAGGTACGTGCTCATACAGTGCACCCTTCTTTTGATGATTTATGACTCTTATTACACGGTCACCACTACCCTAAGTACTCCTCATTCCAGACTCTAGATTAGAGACGATTCAGGTCACAAGTATAATCGGTTGTCCCCTGGAGAACTACGCCCCCATAATAACATCTACTTCGGCATTGAGGATGGGATAGTCGCGAAATTAAAACCACGCGAAATTACAGTTTTTTTGTGATATCTCGAGAATGATGCAAAATATCTAAAAACTGATTGCAGACAGCCCTGTGGTTTTGGGAGAACTATAGCCTGTACGAAAACATATTGTAATGTGATGGTAATTAAGTTTTTTATTTGATATATTTAATTAATTAAATGCATTTCTTATGCAAACTGCACCGATTATTATATTTGAATATTTTTTCTTGCATTATATTGCTCTAACAAAACCACAGGGCTGTCTGCAATCAGTTTTTAGATATTTTGCATCGTTCTCGAGATATCACGAAAAACTGTAATTTCGAGTGCTTTTAATTTCGCTACTATCCCTCCCTCTTAAGAGGTGACATACGCTAAACTTGACAATATTACGCTTTTTCGTTTAAAATAAAATTACGCTCATCCAACAACGCGTCTGAAAAAGCGTTTGCGAAGCTTCCTAGTTATTATAGTTTTGACATTTTTTGGAACTAGCAATTCCTTATACTTCAAAGGGTTGGGATACATTTCTCAAAATTTATTTCGTGATTTTTTGGATGAGCGTAGCGAGCGAAGCAAAGAATCCATTCTACTTCACTGAAAAAAAAAATCCGGAATGTTTTTTTTCTTTCTGTATTTTTGTGTGTTTGTCCACACGATTCCGGTTAAACCAATACCCCAATTGCGATGAAATTTTCTGGAGGCATTCGAAATCTCTGAACTTAGAACTGCCACGTTTTTGAGCGCAATCGAAAAATTATTTCTTATGAAAATCGCAACTTAACGATTTTTTTTTCGATTTAAAAAAAAATTCTTGGACTTATAACACCTACATGCTTTATCCGATTGTAATAATTTTTTCACAGAACCTCAATTTTATGAATTTATGTATTCGTGGGAAATTTGAGCGTAATCGAAAAATTATTTCTCATAAAATCGCAATTTTACGCTTTTTCGTTCAAAAAAGTTACGCTCATCCAACAACGCGCCTGAAAAAGCGTTTGTGAAGCTTCCTAGTTTTATATGAATTTTTCTACCTGCTTTATGTGTTGCCAATATTATTCACAATACATTTCGAATACACCTAACAATCAAAATTTTGTGAATTTCTGACCTCGTATTTATATGTGCAATCTTTATGCTTTAAAACTATATGAACTAGCAAATGAAACGACTTATTGTCCCGAGATCCACAAAAAAAATTGCGTAAGTGGTAAGTGTAAGTGGTAATATCGTCCGCTTTATCATTTACTGAGAAAGTCACTTTAATATTTATCAGAACGTGTATACTTCTAATGCTTCCAGCTAACGAAATGTGAGATATCATCATGTTTACGTCATACGGAAATGTTGCACAGAATACTTTAGCGAACTCAACTTAACCATAAGATTTCGGATGAACCCAAGAAGATTGTGTTTATCTTGTTGTTCCCCACCCCAACCCGGAGGGTATTCAAAAGACCTCTTTAAGTAAAGTAACCTCTTTGTTTTCCTGGGGCCCTTTGACCAGGGAAGATGTTTCTCGTAACTTCAACAAACCGCCAAACTGGGAAGAAACTCTGCTTTGTATTAAACTACACGGGTTTGATTCAATTGGGAGATGTGCTCAGCTTAATACGTCGGAAGAACTAATTGAAATTCCGTTCTTGTTGGATGAGCGAAGCAAATACTTCAATTTTTCTGACCCCCAAAAAATTAGGCTCGGTGTTTTTTTTTGTTTGTTTTTCTGTCTGTATGTTAGCTAACTACCAGGCAAACGGCATATCCGATCATGATGAAATTGGAGGGGACCTTCGAAATCTCTGAACTTAGAGGTGTATTGTTTTTGAAGAAATATTTCTCATAAATATCGTACTTTTACAATTTTTTTTCGATTTTTAGTGCGATATTTTCGTGCCATTTAGGCCGATTGTGACCAAACGGGTGGGGCAAACAACGTTCATGATTATGCATGGACATTAAGGTTATGGTGATGTAGTACATTTTGAAAGAAATAGTTGAAAAGTTACCCAAAATTTCCATAGAAATAATGGTTTTAATATGAGTTTTTTGAAATGTATAAAAATAATTAACAAGTAACTATATAGAACTTGACAAAATCCTTTGGAATACAAGTTACCTTCTTGTCTTCAGAAACTTTGTTTCTTATGCGTTCATAAAGCATGTTATGTTCATAAAGCAATCTTCGGGCCTACAGATATTTGACATTCTAATTACCCTAGCAATTAGTACTTTATAAAAAAATATTCTAGTTTAACAAAAATGATTTTGCAATGGAACTTGAAGAAGTAAAGAGATCCCACGCATACTAAAATTTTTAAAAAAAGCTCATCCATCAACGCGACGAGACTTTAGCGTTTTCCTAGTAAATAAATATCTTGCCTTGCTTCAGAGTAACCTCTTAGCCTACCCGTTTCTGTTTTTACTACAGCACAGTAGTCTAGTTTGCGATACAAAAGATTGGTGCAAATCTGTCCTCAACTTTTAAATTTGCGATCATTTCCTAAATTACTTTTAAACAACATTTAAATTTGTTTCGTTGTGTAATCAGGGCCAGGGGGAAATTGGTTAAAATCTTTCCAAATTATTTTCTTTTCTCAACTCTGTGTAAAATACGACTTAAATTTCGAACAACCAACTCATCTGAGAATATAATAGAAGCTAAATCCCAAGAATTAAGTTTTGATTGATATAAATTGTCGCAAAGCCCAAAATCATACTATCTGGGGGCCCCTTAAAGCGCCAGCTTGGCGAAGAATAATTGCTAGCAGCCACAGTAGCGACCGCGAAGCGGGAAACTAATTTAAACAATTACAAAGGAAGTTTGGGGAATGACAAGAATGAATGAAAATTAAGTTGGGAATAGATATTTGCATATCTTCGCATTTAATAACGTTGATTTAGCTAAGAACGCTGAGATCCTATCAATTGAGAAGTTTCTATAAAAACCCAGATACAAAAAATAAAATGATTATTTCTTTTGACTTTTTCCATTAATTTTAGGGGTACAATTGTTTTCCCTCTTCAGTTATTTGTATTTGGCACACTGTTTTTTTAATGATATCACTACCATTTGCACTTTAGATGCAAAGGCAGTACGTATCTCGTATTCATGTACATTAAACGAGGGGATTGTTTCTATCAACGGTACTCAAATGGGGGGGGGGGGGGGGGGGGGGAAAAAAATATGGAACAAAATTTCTTTAGAATTTTTAGATAGTGAGTTGCGGTTATGTCGTTATTTAATTTTCCCGTTCAGAGTATCGCATCTAGTAATACCCTAGTAAATACTCTAGTAAAACCTCCCCGGGGATGTCCAATGCCATACATAAGCTTTGCATAGCAATGTCAAACTAGTACGTTGCCGGGACAGCTCTAACAGTCATGCAGACGCTTAGGGTTCGCTTAGCAGTGTTTTGAGAACATTCTCGGGGGAAGTGGCCATCAAGTCTCAGCTTTAAATAACATTCTTTAAAAGGGGACGCCCCCGAGATTAAATTATTTTTTAGAATATTTCTTGCCTGGGTTAAAGTGACAGATGATTATTATAATGTCCCTTTTTCTTGAATGAGACACTAATTAGATGTTATTATACACGGCCCTCCTAACGTTTTCCCAGCGAAGAAGGATTGTTTATGCCGTTTATGCAAATAGCTTTTGCTGCTGTTTCGCATTTTCTTTATTACGTCCACTTGTTACCCAGAAAATCGCTTCCACTCTCTGTAATTGTGCTCGCGCATTTTCTTTCTTCTCCTTTCCCAGCAACTTCTTTATTCAACTCAGTCAACTCTGGTTGTGTAAGATTCTTTTCAAGAATTTGCATTTAAAGATGTTTATGTCTCGTGCTACTTTGCATTCACAAAGTTTCTGAAAACAAGAAGGTAAAATTGTATTCCAAAGGATTTTTTCTCTTATCCGCTCACTCACATCAAACATTCTTTTTAAAAAACAATCTCCGATCAGTTTTGACTCAAGGAAGGAACTAAGAGCATTCTGTACATAAAAACCGTATAAGATACTGAGTTCAATGTTGTTCTAAAACATTTCATGGTAAACTAGTGACAAAGATGACACTTGTAGGCGACTGAGTTGTTTTGGGTGCGTGTGTGTTTGGGGGGGGGGGGGAGGGGGGGCGGTTCTGGTGTTGGTGCTGATATTGGATGGGGTGTTTCAGTATTCTTTAAACTAAATTCAGTCTAGTTGACTTATTATCCATGAGATAATGAGTATGTAAATTTTAAAAAAAGTCTCGTGGAAAACTGAAACCGAGGGCAATATTGCAAGCTCATTTTTCAGCTGTTGTCTAAATGGGTATTTTGGAGTATCGGTAATTGTGAAAGGGAAAGTTTCCCAAAGGCTGTTTGGGAATATTTCAATTCTTTGCATTTGTATTAACGCTGAGAAAGCCTTGGACTTGTTTTTATTTTTACTGCCGGTGGTGGACCCCACCCCCTTGTTGCGCTTGAGCTATCTGTCTGCAGGTATTCGGGACCAAAAAGCACCTAGCGCGGCCTGTTGGCGGAACGTAGAACCCTAGCAGTAGTGATCACTCGCGTAGACACAGCGGCAAATAACGTGGAAGGGAAAGTTTTAGATGTAACTAAAAAGTTGAGTTTTCGACGTGATACGTTTTGTTTACGGATGTTGAACGTTTTGAATAAAATAAAGAAAATATTTGTGCTATGGTTATCACAAAAAAACAAATTTTAAATCAAATAATGGGGCCTGTAAGTGCACCATAAAGTGGACACCTGACACAAGGGTTATTTCTCGAATGGTTAAGCATTGGCCTACATTTCTTTTAAAATACAACTCTTTACACTTAAAAAACAACTTTTAAATTATCGTGATCTCAATTTAAATTTCGGTAGGGCCTACTCTTAATAAAAACATTATTCTTACATTTAAGTCCAGGGATAAAGTCCGAAAACATATTATAGTCAGATGACAGTGTGGTGTCACCCACTGAGTTTTCCCGTTGTGTTTGATAGATTTATTATTTATTTATGTTCATTTTTTAATAATTATACTTATTGTTTTTTACCCGTCACCGACACTCATATTAAATCGCGTTTTACAATTTCAGACAATAATTTTAATTCATGCTTATGCCAATAGGCTATCACACCGTTCCCAATTGTTACACATACAGGCCTACATAGCACATAGGCCTACATTCAATTTGTTTTGTATGTGATGGACTACCTCAAAATTACTACACTGTAGTGCGTTTTTATCAACAACAAAAAAGGTAGGCCTATGTATAGTAATAAATTCGGAAAAATCGTTTTCAATTAACATTTTTCATAATAAATACCAATTTCTGCAGCCAAGTATTTTTAGAAGTTTCGCCATGTTCTGAATAAAGCACACTTTGTCGATGATTACAAATTGACAACATCCGGATTATAGCATAGATGTAGGCCTAATTTATTGACATTTTCAGGGAATATTATGAAAATAATACAAGTTGTACTATTTATTGTTATTACATTATCGCGGGAAAACGTTAAATATTGCACCTTGCACTTCAGCTGTTCAGTGTTATATCAATTTGTTGCAAAATATTTGTTGATACAACAAACAGACTCGTTTCACTTCAAAAACTTAACATTCTAAATTCAAATTTGGTAATAATTCCTTGGACCAATACCAATTTCGACGGGCAACTTTACTTATAGTAGTAATTAAATAATAAATAATAATCTGCTTATGAATTATTTTCTGAATGTTCTTCTCAAACATAATAATATACCCAACCAACTATAAAGATGATATTATTATATAATATTTTACATTTCATCCCTATCCCATTCAGAAATATAGGAATAGGAAGGTTCGATTTTGGCTATAGTTGGCCTATCTACGCAATTACGCCTACTTGTGGTTGTATAAGAGCGTAACAAATGCAAACCGTAGATGAAAATATACATCATATTTAATGCGTGGGCGAGAAAGGTAAATGTTAGTGATCAGATCGGAAATAATCCCCGAATTGTCATAACCGGCGCGACTAACACACGTTAGCGCCATATACGCTCCAGCCCGGAATCACAATTACGCCAGCCATGTTGTGACGTAGCGCGCCGCCAGTGCTGAGATCTACATGTCGATTTGGTGCCCAATCGAGGACGTAAAATGTAGACAGGCGGCCTTATTTTAATGTAATCATGTAAAATGTATAGGTCGCCTCTACCCTTCATTGTCATTCCCTAAGCGTCAGTGGAATCGAATGAACCGTGATTATTTACATACTATGATTAGACTACAAGCTTCGAAATACTTTTATTATAAGACTTGTGATTGATAGTAAAAAGTTGATATTTTATACAGCATTTTACTATCGCAATTTTGTTGCTATATTTTTTTTGACACAACATGTAAAATACTTTGGTGGTGTGCACAATATTAATTGTCTCATGTATCCTATGCTTATTTACGTGGCAAAGTCTAGGGGTTCATTTTAAAATATAGCCTAAGTCTGCTAAAGTCCTTTGCAAGTAAAGAACGATCCCAGGTATAAAGAAATTTCCCCTCCTCGTTACCACCTCCACTCGGCACGAGTGAGAGTGCTCGCGAGGCGTTGGAATGCGGTAGGCCGCATGACCCATTCATCCAGGTGTCATTGTTAAGAAAGCAATTTTTTGATGTAGTTAAAATGTTATAATTTCTTATTTATTTTCAAATATATGGAATAATCATGTAAAATTAATATATAATAAACTTTGTATTTTTAAAATAGCATGAAAACTACCGTAATTAGAGTTAGTTGTAACTTTATAGTTACGATCAGAATAATTACGGCAGGCAATAATTACGGCAGTTTTCAAGCTATTTTAAAAATACAAAGTTTATTTTATATTAATTTTATGTGATTATTCCATATTTGAAAATAAATGAGAAATTATAACATTTTAACTACTTAAAAAAATTGCGTTCTTAACAATGACACCTGGATGAATGGGTCATGCGGCCTACCGCATTCCAACGTCTCGCGAGCACTGTCACCCGTGCCGAGTGGAGGTGGTAACGAGGAGGGGAAATTTCTTGATACCTGGGATCGTTCTTTACTTGCAAAGGACTTAGCTTAATTTTTCCAAGCAGCATTTTTATGAAAACAATTGTGGAGCAAACAGAAAGCGTATAGTATTTTTATTTAAGTTATTAGTTTTTTATTAGCCAAAGGTTTAGAAGATTTATTGTTGTTAAATTTGTATGAAAATGTAAATATTATTGATCTCATAAAATGAAATAATTATTTTCAACGCTAAGTTGAGCCCAACGTTTGACCGAGATTAGCGACTATACTGTTCAATGACCAATACAGAATAACTCAATAACGCAATATTTTATCTTTACTAGGAAGCTTCGCAAACGCTTTTTTAGGCGGTTGTAGGATGAGCGTTTTTTTAAAACGAAAAAAACGTGAAATTGCGATTTTCATGAGAAATTATTTTTCGATTGCGCTCAAATTTCACATTAATATATTAATTCATAAAATTAAGATTCTGTGAAAAAATCATTTCAATCGGATAAAGCATGTAGGTGTTATAAGCCGAAGAATTTTTTTTTAAACCGAAAAAAGCGAAAATTGCGATTTTCATGAGAAATAATTTTTAGTTCACGCTCGAATCTCACACAAATATATTAATTCATAAAATTAAGGTTCTGTAAAAAATATCATTACAATCGAATAAAGCTTGTAGGTGTTTTTTAAGTCGAAGACAATTTTTTTAAATCGAAAAAAATCGTAAAATTGCGATTTTCATGAGAAAATAATCTTTCGATCGATTTTTTGAACCGTGCAGTTCTAAGTTCAGAGATTTCAAAGGTCTCCAGAAAATTTCATTGAAATTGGACTATCGGTTTAGCTGGAATCGTGTTAACAGACACACAAAAATACAAAAAGAAAGAAAGAAAACATTCCGGATTTTTTCTCCAGTGTAGTGAAATGGAATCTTCGCTTCGCTCGCTACGCTCATCCAAAAAAATAATTCGGGAATTTGTATTATTTTGTTTTTACTTTATCCCCGTGTCAAACAGGTGAACGTCTAGAATTCTTATTTATGGCGGTTTGAACAAACTCAAGAAAAACAGCTTAGTTGATGGTTGAACATGTTAAAAGAGAGGATGCTGTCCTACATAACTTTTCAAATACGTTTCATCCGAGTGAGAAAATACGCCATTTAACACAATAAAGCTAAAATACATATAAGGGATGAAGTTCAATAAGTACAAGCTAGAAGATCGCAGTTTGAGAATCATGGGGAATCCCTAGACCCAAATATGATTTCTAAAGAATGCAGTAAAGACGTCTGAAAAGTAAATAAAATTTTAAAGGGGCTTAATAAAATAGCGGATATTTTTTTTGAAATTTTTTTGACGGGTTATAACCTCAGAATCAACAATTGTATTCAAATTACTGGAATCAGTTGCTCAAGTTCAAAATTGAATTTTTAGCAGCGGTTTTTTGTATATTATTTTAATTTCAACCTAAATAAAGTTTATTGGTTATATGGTTTCGGCGTTGCACGATTTTTTCCGTTAAACGGTACAAAATTTGAAATTGTACCGGCAGGCGAAAAAAATTGTGCAACGCAACAAACCATATAAATCCAAAAATCCTTTTATTTAGGTTGTAGATAAAGGAGTGTAGAAATAATATACAAAAAACCGCTGCTTAAAAATTCAATTTTGAACTTGAGCAACTGATTCCAGTAATTTGAATAAAATTGTTGATTCTGAGGTTATGTCCCGTCAAAAAATTAAAAAAAAAATAATCCGCTAATTTATTAAGCCCCTCTTACATTCTACTTACTTTTCAGACGTCTTTACTGCATTCTTAAGAAATCATATTTGGTTCTAGGGATTCCCTTTAAGTCCGCTTGGTATATAATCACTGAAGGAAGAAGCGATCATAAACACCACTAACATTTCGAGGTCAACCTCCAGGGGGTTGGTTGTTGGGATCATCCGACTTCATAAAGTTTGAAGAAAGTTATCACTGATCACTGATCACTCTCACTTTCCACTGGGCCAGCTGCCAATGATACTTACGAAAAAGTTTTACTTTCACTGAAATCAAATTTATTTTCCTTTCAAAGAAAACTGAACCCTGTATTGCTTGCGCGCTGACTTGCGAAACATTATTATTCAGGCTTCGCTTATCTAATCATGGCCCCAGGGGTCTTACCCAGTCTTTACCAAAGTTTTACCTCAAGGGCTATCCACAGCACAGCTGAACTTTCGGGATGCGAAACAGTATCCAAATACCAATCGCCTACACTAACCTTAAGAAGTATAATGGAACCAATGACAATTGACAAGTTTATATTATAAACTATGTTGGCATGTGAACTGCACAAATAAGTAGTGTCGTTTTTGGTTAGGCCTACTCTATATTAATTATTAAACTACGAAATAGGCTAGACAATAATGACATTCAAGCACTTCATGTTGTCCTTCAGTGATGTCGTCACCGTAGGACTGGTTTTCGGGGTCGTAGAACTCAATTTTCTATTATTCGGAATCGGACATCATTTACGGTTTTAAGTATTTTATTTATATTATTTTTTATGACAAAATACTTAAAAACGTAAATAAGGCCGATTTTTTTCGTTCAAAGTGGATAAAACTTACAAAAAATCATACATTTTTTTAATAGCATTTTTTTTTAAATATTAATAATGATTTCAAGAGTTAATGATTGTATTTTATATAATTATTTATTACTTTATTAATTAAATATTTTTATGACATCCTAGTCTAATCTTACTGTCAATCATCGGCTGTGTTGCTCCTCGGAATCTGAAATTGTATAGAATTCAATTAGCTGACATACAAAAGAACTCCGCTCTCGAAGAGAACGATGTGTTCTACTCGCAAGAAAACGCACTATACATTACAGTCAGGCAAGCAGTTTCCACAAAGGTGTTAGAAATCAATTGGTTGATTTGATTGGTTATTGATCTACAAATCAATTAAGTGGATTCGCGATACAACAATTATTATTATTATTATTATTATTATTATTATTATTATTATTATTATTATTATTATTATTATTATTATTATTATTATTATTATTATTATTATTATTATTATTATTATTATTATTATTATTATTATATAATTTCACACAAATACATTTAATTATTTGGTGAGCATTTAGTTAAGCGAGCGAAGCGAGCGTTTCCATTTGACTCTGCCGGAAAAATTAGTCACTGGTTTTGTTTTTTTTTTTGTTTGTTTTTTTTTTTTTTTTTTGTTTGTATGTCTCGCCATAACGTTCGAACGGAGGCTCGGATCGAGTTGAAATTTTGACCATCCGCAAGCTTTGTTCTCGATTGAATGCCATTAGTTTTGTGGCAAAATCGTTCAAAAAGTTAAAAAGTTACATTAAAGTTAATCGAAAGTTTTTTTTTCAAACTAACCGGCGACAAAATCTGAGATAGCCAAATCATTTAGAATGTCCGTCCGGTCACGAATATGTTAATATTAGTTTGATCCGATAAGTAGTGTAGATAGAAATTACATTATAACAAAAGTAACGTTGCCATGGCAACGAAAAGACGCGCGAAGTTTCTAATGCACTGCCACCTAGAAGTAATCAATCAAAATACTTTCGTGAAGCAGTCTATTATTTGTCACCAAAGAGTTTAAATATTTTTCCCAATGAGTCAAGGTCCTCTAGATGGCGGTGGATTTTATCCACAAAGTAAAGATTTACATACGGATTTACCCAAATACCTTGGCAATAATAAATAATATCGGAAACATGGCCCTGTGGACAGCGAACGTCGCAAATTTAAAAATTTAAGAAAATGTGCATTGTGGGTCTAGCTATAGCACGTGCTCGCTTATCAACGCGTCCAACTGAGCGTTTCCTAGTTTATGTACTTAATTGTATTTAGTTGTACTTCTTTCTTTTGTGTGGCTCGTTGGTCTTGTGGTTAGCGTATCTGCTTCCAATGCAGAAGATCAGGGTTCGATTCCCGCCAAAGTCAGAAGTTTTTTAACTTCTGATTTGGACTGAAGTCCATTGTCTTAGGAGTTTGTAAACGGTGACTTTGGAGCTGTCCTAGCAACGAAGCACATAATAAATTCAGAGTTGTTCTGATCGGCCTTGTGATTCTTGCGTTTGATCCGGCGGGTGTTCGCACTTTGTCCATACTACCTGTTGCTATATTTCCTTTAAAAATTATCGATCTTTGGTTTGGTTATTCGCTCATCGCGATTGCGTCGGGGCCTACAGGGTTGGATGGTCCTTTAATTTACTGCCCCCCACGAAAATCAGTTCTATAACTGTGTGGTAGACCTCTAAATACAATTTTATATTTATTATTTATTCAAAAAGTGTTTATAACGAATAGATGGCCGTTTCAATTACTAATAACTGATTGATTAATTAATGAACAATTAATAGACACATTGTATCTTTGCGTATATGAACTATCTGGTCGGATGCTCAAGTAAAAATATCACAAGTGGATCAACAGACGCTTCTTTGCGTGGGCGAATTAGAACAAGCAAGTGCAAAAATCACAAGGCAACTATAGATTAAGTTGAGTGAGTGTTGAATCGGTAGAAAGGCTACAATTACACGAAAAAAACAAACTTCTTAGAGACTTCTAATTATATTTAGCCATTGTGATTTGTATTAGTCCGTTAGAATTCGTTCTAATGGATAGGTTCTTCTTGTATCAAGAAATTTAGTTTAATTGAAACACAGGAGAAAGAAAAAGCCAGTGCCACAAATTAATTATGCATCGTCAAGAAAAATGAAGCGTGAACATAGCCGTACAACCGTTAAATCGTAGGAGCTTCGGTCGAGCCAGTCGGCATAAAACCGTATGACTTCATCATTTTCACGATTAAAAGGTATATTCAATTATTATTACACATTTAACAACAACACAACAACAATACCACACCAACACTTTGTTTTAATTATTTCTAAGATACATATTGTGCTTGATCAAAATTCCCTGTGTTGTTTAAGCACGTGCCTGGCCTGACTGATTCAATTATATAATCATTGTATGCAGTTCGTAATAGATACCATCTTTTTTTTCTAGCGATTACCATTGACTTATGCTAAAACCGCAAATTTACAATCAAAAGTAAACATGTATAAATTATAATAAAAAGTACTAGTAACATTTATTAATATCGATCATCATAGTAAAAAAATTTCAAAAGGTCTGGGTCTATAATTGAAATATTTCCTCTTCATCATTAAAATTTGCAAATGTGTTTATAGCCGTGTCCTTAAAGCTGTACATTTAATTGAAAGATGAAAAATTATAGGACATTTAAACTGTATTTATAACATGTGTATCAAGGAAAACGTGATGCGTTATACTTATGTTTATTGATGATTATATAAATCAGTAGAATAAATAAAAAACGAATAAAATGGAAAAATTTTTGAAATAAGCCAGCCTATCAGTTTCGAAATTAACGAAATAAAAATATTACGCAACTCATTAATTGGCAATGGCCGTAAATTAAAAAAAAAATGCAATACTTTCTCGTAACTTTTATATTTCCTGAATTAACACAAATCACTGGTTTCGTAATAAACTTAGAAGATCAAATCAGGGTACTGTGCCATAAATTTGTTTATAAGCTCGTTACTACGATGCTTACATTTTGTTCGTCTGAGCGCGTCTTATTCCTCTTCTCCTCTACGAAACAAATTATTGATGAAACATTGCAGTGTATTTAACAAATAAACTAAGGATCTCCACCTGCGTCGCACTTACCATAACGTATTATGTCTGTGACACAATAAGGGAATATACGGTCGACCCCTTAGTTACGTTATTTGTAAACTGTCCTGTATATCCCTTAGCGGGTAATCCTGGCTTATTGATACACCTGAATTTGATCGGAATATAAAAGTAAAACAATTTTTTTATCTCCATATTTTGCTTGCTATTAAGCAAACACAATATATAAAGGAAGTATTGGAATGGAATAAAGGAGGAAGGGGTTGGGGGGGGAAAAAAAAGACAGTGCAAGAACTCTAAATGAAACAAATAATATAATATTATAATGCCGCTTTAAAAATAGGAAATATTTCTGCTTTGAATTGTTCTCCTCCGCTATGGATTTAAAATACGTCACTGGTAAAGTGTTCTCGTTTGAAAGACAGTATTTCGAGGCGTAAGCCGTCTAGTCACGAGACCCATGCGATTGAGTGGCAACGCCGATACACGGGGTTCAAGGCACCACAGCAACATCGGGAAAAACTCTGTAATTATTTGCCTGTCAAAGTCAGATATCGTTGATTGATGGGATGCAATCAAGTGACTCCTATAGTTATGAATATAGAGAATATCGTCGAACTTCAAATCTCAATCTGAAATCGGAAGCCCTTCACGGTGTGACAAAACTAATTGCTTTTTTAAAAGAAAGGGTAAATGCTATGCATACACTGTTGCCAGCTTTCTTTATAAACGTGAATAATGAATGTTATTTCATCGATAATTCAAATATTTGAGATCTGTTTTATTTTACATCGCCCTCAATAGAAGATGCATCGTGTTTGGTGACCCGGATGTTAGGGGTGGTGGTGCTATCGCAGAACCTTCTACAACATTATCCAGTTCGGAACAAAGAGGAACAATAATTATTTTGTATCCTCATTATTCTCTGCACTTCACCAAAAATGAGATTTAAAGCTGTGAAGAAACATAGCTAGCCTATTCTATTCTCTAAAACTAGTTGATGCTCCTCTTTTTGCTGTGCATTTTGTTAGTTGTGTTTTTGTTAGTTTTGCTGTATACAGTGTGCATAGAAGCATTTTTAGCCTATTTTCATGGAGATAAAACAGTTATGACGTTATGAAGCTATGTTGTCAGAAGTGTGGTTTTTTAAAACTTTGTCTTAGTATTAAAAAAATTGTACTAAAACTTGTTAGATTCAGGCTCGTGCCAAATATACTATAGTCTTTTTAGGAAACCCGCACATAACAACCCTAATAGTGAAGATTGTAGGTTAAATGCATTAGAGTCTGTTCACTGTTATGCATCATCCTTTTAATATCTTGAATAATAGGTAGTTTGTGATGTGTTTCAATAAATCAGGTTAAATAAGAGGTTGGTCCCCCAAACCTCATTCCATGGGATTCATGCTTTCATATAATCCCAAATAAAGCGGTTCGGGAAAATATTTGCTATGCAGGAATACTTCTACGAATCAAATTCATTCGCGCGACAGTGTTGGACTCGAGCGTTAAGCGCGCGACATCTGTATCGGGAGGTCACGATCAAATCCCGTAGGAGAACGGCAATCCTGACAGAAGTTTTTCCTCAGCCGTTAATGCGAATGCAAGGGATTGAGTCCTCTTAAAAGCACTCGGACATCCCTTTACAAATTGCCCCTAATTCCGCAAAAACAAAAAAAACAAAAAAAAAAAAAGGTACCCATCGTTAGACACTGAAGAGGGGCATACCTGGGGGCATCTCAGGCCGCTTCCACGAAAAATTACAACATATCATAGATTTAAATATTACATAAAATAACAAATAAATTTAGACGCAATACAAATATTTATTGAAGAAAACTAACTAACTAACTAACTAACCTAAAACGTTTATTGCGCGCAAGGGGGGGGGGAGGGGGAAACCATTAAAACTTTACGGTAAAAGCGAGGAAAATATTTATTATTATTATAAACGATAATTATATCTATTTCAAAATGCAGTGCCGTTATAGAATTTTCTGCCAAAATAAATGATTGTAGTAGTATAGTCGAAAGATGTAAATATAGGAAACTCGTAGGGTTTAGTTGATAGATTTGTATTATTGTCAGAACCAGATCTGTACATATGTTGATTGGATTAAGACGCGTCAACCGTTAGGTCAGATGCACCACTCTTAGGCCTAGGGGGAGGGGGGGAGGAGGGGACCATGTACTGGTCAGAACAGCACGGGTAAGGGGAGGAAGAGGGGTTTCTCACGTCGTCGGTCGTCTAGTCTTTGTCATCGTTCGTTGGTCAATTGTCATCGTCGCCGGTGGGTCGTCAAGGGAAGGGGACATGGTCCCCGACGACGATGCCAGAGCTCGCCTCTAGTTTTGGAGTGTAATATACTCCCCTCTTTCTAGGGATGTTTGCGAGGTGACTTTTTCTCTGGAATCGCCTTTTACGATAGCAGAGCCCTGAGCTTATAAAAAATAGGCTAGGAGGAAGGTGACTTTTAAAAATTTGGGGGGGAGTGGTGTCCCCGTGCTTGGAAAAGTAATAGTTGGACGGGGGTGCAAATTTGGGCGGTAGCTAGTTTAGTTGGTCTCTCAGTGAATTCTACAGAAATTTTTACATGTATCAATTACTAGCTTTGTTTCGACTATATTCGTGATCATATTTTGTTATCAATAACAATCTGTGACCTTGAAAATAGCCTATAAATTGACTTGACCCCCTGCAAAGGAATATCCAATGTGAGAAAGTCTGCCCTTGTGAACATTCCTTTAAAGCTATGATCGAATAGAATGCAAAAGGTATCACATTTTATCCACCGTTAACTAGGAGTTTAAATAGTCCATGGTTTAACCTTTCATTTCGCCATTTAGAGTGTAGGAATTTGTAGTACATAGTTAAGTTACGTCATTTGTTTGCTTAAAAAACAAACATTGGGATTACCATAAAAGTCACTACAAAATAAAAAATGTCTTCGGTGGTATTTAGGTTAAATTTTCTGAGGCGCGTCAAATGTTGGGTCATTTGCACTATTCTAGCTGGAGAAAAAGGGGATGTGAATTAAATCACAGCTATAGCTAGTGTAAGGGACAGTCATCTCAAGCAAACACTAGTTTGTAATGGCAAACAACAGGTTCTTCAAAATCCAACATTGATTCAGGATATATGTGGTAGTCAACGGCTGCCACAATCCGTATTTTATATATGTCCATCCTCACAAGGATACATCCGGATACGCATATAGCCATATAAAATAAATACAGTAAAACGTAGCAGTATTATCTTGGCAAGAGTGTTGGCGAAAGACAGATTTATTTTGTATTACAAATAATATCATGATGAAACATGTAATTTATATTTCAATCATTTATATATAACCCGTATTCAGTAACACGTTGTCGCTTCAAGTATTCATTATTTTGTTGATATTTGACTCGGTCGTGTAATGCAAGAGAGTATAAAACGCCTTTTTAACTACACCATACGTCACAACGGAGCAAGATTAAGTATATAAGACATACATTTCTACATGTCCACCAGTGACATTTCGACATTTCGACATGACTAACCAAACTGAGTTTTCCCTTTCCCCGGGAAAACAGTATAAGCAAACTAATTTGTCTTCACTCATTTTTGGGGGGCCATCATAGTGAAAAGTTATTCTGTTGATGACATAATAATAATAAATAATATAATAATAATAATAATAATAATAATAATATAATAATAATATAATAAATAATAATAATAATAATAAGAATAAAATAATAATAATAATAAATGGTTTATTTCATCGGATCTACATTTCTCGAGAAGCATTTTCAGATGTACGACAACATACAGAAAAATCATAGAGACAGGACAAGAATACAAGACGATAGTAGAACAGGTATTGTTCTTTTAATAAGTGTTTTTTGGACATAAACATGTTCTTATCAATATTTATTAAAATTATTAGTGAATATTTTGCATTTTATTCAAAAATTTTATATTGTTTTAAATTGTTGTTAATAACTTGTAGTAATCAGCTATCACCAATTTTGTGATCGGGTGCATTGCTATATTTTATTTTTGTCATGTTTTATTTTATTTAATCAAATGTGTTGGCAGATATGTTTCATGGTCATTTTGTTATATGGATTGTTTGTTAATTTTCTTTTGTCAACCTTCAGTTTGAAAAGGTTTTTGAATAAAAATCGAAATATCACTATATTTAATAAATATTGAAAAGAACAACAGTGTTATGTCCAATAAACACTTATACAAAAAATACGATAATAATTGTTAATGATTATTTTCCCGACACTCAAATCAATGGAATATTTGCGTAAATAATATTATTTGCACATCAGAGCGGACTAACAAAAGCTCGTTTGGTGACTTTTATGCGTGTCGCATGTGACAGAACTTCTAGCCACTCAAGCCAAGATCTATCGGGGGCATTAGGTAATGGTCAATTTTGTGAGTAACAAACTAGTCCGTAAAGTTACTTGTGCACTTTAGAAGTCCCCTTATGTCGCCAACTTCCTGGCAAACTTTAGGAGGGAATGTGCAATGCCTCTTTTTCTTACTCATTTCAGCAAGCTTTGTCTTTTGACAAGATCATACAATGAAAAATATAACTAAAATCACAGTCAAATAAGAATAAGCAGATATTATTTTGTAAAATATTTCTGGTCTTTTTGTTCACCTTATAGTGGACATATTTATATTGTTAATATAATACATATGAAATCTAGTAGGCCTAATTAATTAATAATCCAATCCAATGCCTGGCTATGACAATAATTGTGGAGCTTGCTCTGTATATATGGTAAGACAATTTGCCAAAATACAGTTGGCAAGTACTTATGTTTTTGTAAAAGGCTGCTTGCAATACCGGCCCTATCAAGCACATCAAGAACGCGAGTTATACTAGGAACGCGCAAGTTGGGACGCGTTGATAAGCGAGCACGTGCTATAGCTAGACCCACATTGCAATTTTTAAACTTTTAAAATTGCGACGTTCACTGTCCACGGGCATGTTTCCAATATATTTATTATTGGAAGGTAGGCCTATTGGGTAACCTTACTTTGCGGATAAAATTCCACCGCCATCTAGTAGGACCTTGACATAATTTCGTTGGGAAAACTATTTGAACTATTTAGAAAACAAATAATACACTGCTTCCTCGATAGTTTTTTTTTTTTTGAACTTCTAGGGCTCGTGCATAGTGCGAACCTCGTGGACTTTTCGTTGCCATGGCAACGTTACTTTTGTTATATGTAATTTCAATCTACACTACTTATACGGATCAAAATTAAAAATACATATGCGTGGACCGGACGGACATTCTAAATTGATTAGGCCCACCTCAGATGTGTCGCCGTTAGTTAAAAAAAAATTTTCGATTAACATTAATGTAACTTTTTACTTTTGAACGATTTTGCCCACAAAACTTAATCGGATTCAATCGGGAACGAAGCTTGCGGATGGTCAAAATTTCAACTCGATCCGAGCTCCGTTCGAACGTTATGGCGAGGACATACAAACAAAAACAAAAAACAACAAAACAAGTATTATAACTATTTTATTCCGGCTGAGCCAAATGGAAAACGCTCGCTTCGCTCGTAATTAACAGATACCAAATTAGCTTAGTACTTATCGATTAAGCAAATGTTGCAAGTCACAAACTCTAATTCTTTGGATAACGAGCATACGGAGTAATTCAAATAAAGATAACCTAGTGGGGCACCCTTTTCTGGTTGACCAGGCTTAGGCAAGCTGCTACCAACAGAGCTTTTATTTTTCATGTATTCACAATAAATTGCGTGATTTACATATAGTGTAACCACAACTATACATGTACCTAGAATAAGTCCACATTTCCTCAAACAAAACTTGCTCTCTAATACACTTTAAACACAGGATCTGTGATAGAGTCGATTGTCACCTGTTTTATCACTAAAATTTATGTTTTTAAAGTTCTGTTAGAGCCGTTTTAACTACGACAAATAATGAACAATTTCGCAACCTCATGACACAATTATTATTAGCATACCAAATTGTTTTGCGTCATTGATGATTGATTGGGTTTCTGTGAACGTCTCATATTAATGCCCTTTGGCTATTCGAGACGATGAGTGGTGATGCTGAGGAGAAGTATTGAACAGAAGGGAGAGGGAACCGGTACCAGCACGTAGCCTATTCTTGTCGAAAAGACAAAGGGCACCAACGCTTAACGTACCATCCGAATATATACGCGTGAAACTTTGACAGTTATATAGGTTCTCCACTCCACCCTGGACTGCCGAGGCAAGACGTCGAGGAGAACGAAGCCGTTACACTAGCTCTCTGAACCCTCCATCTGCTTCTAACCCAGCGGATATACGTGGAGTTTCAGGGCAGAGCGGGTGACCGCTAGTCTACCCCTGACCACGCCCGATTCTGCTTAACTTCGGCGTACGAGTGAGAACCGTTAAACGACCTCGGCTAAACCGCATGGCTTGTTTTGGTTATGGTGCATGTCAAAGTTTACCTATAGTGTATAATAGTAGAATTTCTTTTAACTATACAAGGAAAAGCTATGTAGGTTAAAGTCATAGAATTTGTATCAAAAACAAGACAGACAACTTCTTAATGAAAAATGGACAACGAGCACAAATTAATAGGGAACTAGCCTGGTCTCAAAATTCACGTTTTTCTATTTTTTATATTATTAGAACACAGTTAAATTAAACTGACAAATGAAAGATTTTTTAAAAAAAATCATCCGTGGTAACTACGGGGTTACCCCAAAGTATAGGGTTGTGAACCCCGCCCGCAAACGCTCGTTCTTGGTTCAACTGCGTTACGATAGCTTGAAGCATGTCATCGTTGTAGTTGTATAAAAACTAAAACAACAACAACAAAAGTTCGACGAGCGGCCGTGAGGGCAGCGAAGCCTAGAGGCAATCAGGGACCGTGCTCACAATAAAAAAAAAAACCGGACTATTTTGACCACAACACGAAACGATGAACAAAGATGACGACTCATGTGATTTTGACAGTGGTCTACCCGACCTTGATAGAAAGCGATTTATTTCTCATGTGGGAAAGAGCCACTGCTATTTCTCTATGGTACAGACATTCAAGGCTGCGCTATAGGCTAGGCCCCCCCCCCCCCCCCCCCCCCCCCCCCCCCCCCCCCCCCCCCCCCACCCCCCCCCCCCCCCCCCCCCCCCCCATACGCCCTAGCTGTGTTTTGCCCTAGGTTAGGAAACCAATTTTATAAAATGTCCATTTGGATGCCTAGACACAGCAATAGCCTAGGTAGGGCTAGGCCGATGCATTTCCTGTATCATATCCAAGTTTTTTAGGTTGATGATGATGATATCATTATATCATTGATGTTTGGTAGGGCTTAGATTTTATATTTAAATATGCGCCTAGACCGGGATGGAGGATAGGCCTACCTCGGCCCTAGGTCCTAAGGGCCTGATTTTTTTTTTTTCTTTTTTGTGGGTCTACAAAGAGAGGCAAAGGCTACCACTGTTAGAAACACGGATGAAGATTCATTTTATCACACGTGCCAAAAGAACCAACGACAAACAAGGCAAAAAGAATTAATCAAGCTTGCAGCACCCGATAATGTTTTGAGGAGACGCCCCCTCTAACAAATTCCACTCTACTGGTTGTGAAGACCACTTGATTGCCAAGTAAATAAATCTATGGTCTACTAGCTTTTTTAATGCACAGTGAATTTCCTATAAGCTCTGCTAGCTCCGGCCAAAATTCTCGCAGCGACAATTGCTTGGGATTATAAGTCTAGGGACTAAACCTAAGAGGCGTTTTTTTTCTCTCATGGGAGAAGTCACAAAATTCAATTTTTTTAAATTTCCCGCGAGGAAAATGAGTTCAAGTATTGGTCCTAGGCTTATAATAATCCCGAGGTAAATTAGGAAGCTCATAGGAAACTAACCTGCCGAATAAAAAAGTTACTAGGTAGACCAATTAATATCATTTACATACAGAAATGGTAATTCACAACGGTAAAGGAATTTGCATTAGCGGTTAGGCTAGAGGACCTACGACTCCTTGACATATTTCTCGTCTGTGGTTTAACACATATTTTCACCTGTGTAGTTTTTTTGGCACATATAAAAATACTTTCTCCGGTGGTTTTCAGAGTGGTGTTAAACACATCGGTACCTTACACCTTTTATAAAGCGCCATTTCTTGTAAATCAATTCAAAAGGACTATTGAGAAACGATAGGCGGAATGACAGTGGGCTTAGTGACGGCAACGTCTGCTAGGATGTGTGGACCCACCGCCGACGGATGGTAGAACTATTACCATTCTATCTAGATAGCGGTGCGCCTTGGGTCCTGCGCCGTAGAGGCTGCGGTCAGCAGTCTGACCGTCACACTACTTTTCGTGTTGTCTTTTGGCGGGAAGCCAGATTCAAATTTCAGCGTTAACTATTGAGAAAAAGTATTAACCGAAGACAAAAAAAAACTTTTAAGTTATTTTTTTTAGATGTTATCTGAAACATATTCGATTTCTGGAATGAAGGCTAGTTCACTATTCTTTCAAAAAGGGGGGGGTGGGGGGGGGACAAAAAAAACTTTTAAATGAATGGGACATGCACAATAAAATTATATGCCCTAAAAACCCCTAAAACAATATATTCTTGAAAATTTATGAAAAAATGTCACGTAAAACATTTTTCGTATGCATTATAATGAATCTACTCGACCACGCTTTATAAAACGAATGCGTCACATGGTAAAATGGTAACATTGAAAATAAGGTTATTTGGAACGTCAAGGTCAAGTATTGGCCAAATCCCGTGGTCAAAACCTTACTGGAACATAAATAAATTTAAGGTGGTATATTAGCAAGTTATTTGTAAAAAAATTCTTCATTACTTTAAAATTGCTAATACAAATTATTAATAATATCCATCCCACCTTCCCCTCCATCTTTACACCCTCGCCAGTCGCCACCCTAAATAATTGAAAAAGTCGCCACCTCCGTAGACTATTTAATAAGCTAATTTTTTAAGCTTAATTGAAATTTGTAGAAATGCAGGTGGTCGACGTGTGTGTCCAGTCGGACGCTTATTAGACTAGACTCAATAGACTCAATAGGGAAATTCCAATTGATATTATATTTTATTTTAATTTCTTATCCATAGTCTTAATAGTCCACTGCACGTTTTTATTTTAAAAAAAAAGTTTTTTGTGTAATTTTAAACAATAAGTAAATATGGACCCCCAGTTGCGCGCCAAAAACGAGCGTGCGCCATCTTTGGACGGTACTACGTCAAAACTGTGTTGAGTCCAAGCCATTGGAAACTAAATGTACGTTATTGTTTGCACATATTACATACAGACGGGCGGGCTCGCCCATCCGCTCAACCACAAACAATCCAAAGGGATAGCCATTTTCACGTCTTTTGTTTTTCTTTTTCGTATGTGACAGGAGATTCGCGAGATCATGAGATTAAAGAATAACGAGCAGTTTGTCTTGAATTTTTGCCATAGCTCTAGGACTATCATGGTATTCTTTATCTACAATGTCTTTAATAGTCATCAAGTAAGGTTTGTGCGGGATGTGTGTCAGAAACATGGAACTGCAGGCCTAGTGGTTGGCAAGTTAAGCCTAGAGCTTGTAAAGTGAGTAATTTTAGTATTCACATACCAATGCCATATCCTACCGGAAAAAAAACGGGGATTGGCCTCAGATGTTGTATATAAATAATTTTTACGTTAGGCCTAGACCTAGGACTGTTTAAGTTTTGTTTTTTGATTGCTAATGTCACTTTTTTTCCGTTTCCGGCTAGGCGTTAAATGTAAAATGTCAGCCATCTTACATTACTGTAGGACGCTAGGCGCTGCTGTTTAAAACACCGCCGTCTTGATGTATATCTGATCCTATATAATACTATTACAAAATCTGTGGTCTGGAGGTATGTTTATCCAGACGGCGTTGGATCAACACAGTTCTGACGTCACAGTCGTTTTTGACGCTTTAAAAAACTGCTGCTTTTAAAAGGGCTATAAAATCACTGGATTATTATTCACGAAAACAAGTACATATTGTAATCGGGGGACGAAATACTCTTCTAAAATCTATCGTACAGTATTTGGCGGAAGTGGAAATATTCATATCTTCTCTAACCCCTGAATGTTTCTCCTTACTATCGGACTATAATGAGAATGGGTTAAGGATTGACTCATACCACGACATGACAAAATAAATCTATATTGATTGTCGGATGGATAATAATGAGTCATTGAACTACCAATTATTCGTTATTGACATTAGAATGCAATACTTTTTAAAACAGCTGTAGTAGGAAATCACGTTGTTTATGCAATATTTTGTATAACTGAATAAAATATCTTTACAAATGTGGACAATTGATTTTTATACTTATTTTATTCTTATTATTCAAACTGGAACACAAAATTTATGTATTAAGAAAAATTTTTCATTTTTTTTTTATAACAAAAGATAAGTAAGTAACAATATTTTTTTTAATTTTTTTTTTATTTATTTTTTGATTTTTAAAAACATTTTATTAGGTAACGTATTAGTAAAGGCAGCCATAGGGCCATTTACATGTGCGTTATAAACATTAATAAACATACTAAACTACTTATACGGAACTTAAACCAAACATGAAACAGAGGAGGGAATACGAATCGAAAGACATGAATGCATGAATACAATGAAGATAGGTCATAGCCAAAAAACAGAAGAGTAAGAAAGATAAAAATAAAAATTAAATTAAAATAATAAAATAAAATCTAAAAATTAAAAAGCAAATCCTTCTGAACCCCCCTACCAAAACTTAACCCTGGCTAACAAGGGTTTTAAGCGTTCGTTAGAACTCACGCTGGTTTGCAAAAATGTCTAGGGTGGGTGTGCAAGAATTGTAGGTGAAGGGTAGCCAGCTTAGAATAGGGAGAGTTGATGATTTCCAGGCGAGGAAAGGTAAAATGAAAACAATTGAGTCGAATTCGGGTAGGCGGGAAGGGACCATGTAGGAGAAAAATGATTAATGGAGGTCGAAGATTACCATTAACGATTTATGAAAAAAACTTAAAATCGGCCATGAGAACGACGGACTCGTTCCAGGAGCCATAAATTGAGAGAAGTAGACCTACAATAAAAATACTTTTTCAACTATTTGAATAATATCATCTGAATATTTAATAACGAGTAACCTCTGTTTGCTTGAATGGGTCTTTGTATATCTTCTTTAAATTGAAAACAACAATCTATCGCAAGGGTTGTATGGGCAACGAGTCTTGAAAATTTGGTTCCTTTTCGCTGATTTTCAGAATCTTCAAACTCCACTTGAAAAGCGGTACTATCACAGATTTCTCAAACATGAAGGTTAAAAACGACTTAAATGAGATTATTTATACTACCCAACTTGTTTAAAATATATTTTTGTATCGTTTAAAACGTCATGTATAATAAGTACTGAATCAAATAACTTATTTAATCACTCTCAACATTAAAGGTCTTCTTTATGGAAAAAAGTTAATCATATTTTTTTTATTATTAATATAAGATTTTCATTTATGAAATATAAACTTAAAAAGATACAGGTATAGTATCAATAAAATGGCGGGGACAAAATTGAGTCACCACGTCACCAATTAGCTATTAATAGGAATCGAAATAAAGTAATACCAAACATAGAAATAAATAAATAAATTAAATAAGTTTATTTAGAAGTTCTTACCCACCAGTTATATTAAACTGATTTTCAGTGCTGGACTTTAAAATTGATATTAGCTTTGCGCATGGTAACAATGATTAGGTTGACGTACCTTGACGTCACATGTGTTTGCGTGGGAAATAATAAAACTTCTAGCTTTGGTCCCTGAACATAATTAAACATATTTACTTTGAGATTGGGTAAAATTGCAGTAATGGTGTTTAAAAGTAGTTTTCTGTACACTTTATTTACACCCACGTCAATATTTGGGACTTGGTGAGCTATTCCCTATTATTTATTTTTACGTAGACATTTTCTCTATCAAGTATACTTATTTCTAAGTTAATATTTATTTCGGCCTGTTGTATATTATAATTTTGTATTTGTGCAAAATATATACAACATACAGTTTTTTTAAAACTATAGTAGTAATCGAATATTAATTGTTAGTCTCTTTTTAATGGATTGTACGGCCTAACAAACATGTTAAAACATTGGACTCAAAAATACTTGTACGTTCATGCTCTCGGATATTGTAAACAAGTATGAGTTACCAAGAAGAACACACCTAAGAAGAATAAGTGTGACCTAAATGTATAAAAATTGGATGATTGAAAACACCGGACGACTTTGGAACTTATCCTTTCAGTGCATCTTACCTGCTGGTCTTTAGGTGGTGTGTATCCAAGGACGTTGTTTTCAACTCTGGACTATGTAATATTATTAATGTATTAAAAACTTATTTCATGCATAATGTGTCTCGGACATTCGTATTATATACACAAAACACCTAACCGGTTGACACCGTGTCAAATGATATCAATTCACATACTCTTTAAAATAAAACTACGTTGTCTGAAAATAGTTCTCGTTATCTAAATCTAGCAAATAGACCTGCTTCTCGATATACTTTTCAGTTGAAATTATATCTTTAGTTTGTTTGGAAAATTGCGTCTTGAACATGCAAAGCGATACTTATATCGTCTGTCGGATAGGCGATAAACTACCGACGCCATGCAGCCAGTTAGAGAATTATAACTCGCGAGAGTGGTTTGGTGTCTTCACTTGTTGTGGTCTTAGGTCAGCCACTAGTTTACAGAGCCTCGTCAGTCAGTATGATGCAAGTCTTCCGGAAGAGCCTCTGCCCACTCGTACGGATATCCTTTCTCTAGTTGCGCTCAAGGCAGCTCGGGGCTCATGTGTTGCTGTGCTTTTAATACTGTTTATGTTTGATAGCCAGTGAGCAGCCTCCACATTACTGGTAAGCGGAAGTACAAACCAGTACACGAAAACACGTCTCTAGGGTACGTGAAGTATTGTCTGTAAGTCATCGACGCGGCCAACATGTCGCCTTTATCTGCCAGCACGCTGGCATAAGTACATGAGTGCGTACCTGGAAACGACATCCCAGGGACCCGTAGAACGAGATACCTTCGATCAAACACCGAGGACATGTGGATCCAGTCAGTGACACGAGTGATGACGGTTCACCCAGAAATGAACTGAATTATGTCCTCGCATCTCTGACTGGCACGGTTGCCAAGTCTCCGTCGCCAAAGCGTTGAAACGATCCTCGGTGACGAGAGGTAGCCAATGGTGCGCCAGGAAGTGAGCAAAACCCTTATAGGTCTTCGTCACTAGCGTAGTGCAGCCGAACTTCCGAGGATAAACCAGAACAGCCCTAAGAATCCAAACTGGAGTCACGGCCATAATCACCACTGGTGATGTAAGACTCTCATTTGGTGTGAGCTTAGGACGCTGAACCTGAGTACGGGCATGAAGGACTGAAAGTCATTGAGTATGTCTTGATAGAGATCTGTCCATAGGGACTCGACTCCTAGTCAAAGGTACTAGTTCAGCGATATTATCACGGGGGACAAGAGGTCATTACTATTTCTGATGGCATTGTGCATCATTCTGGACGTTTTTCAAGTTTGTGGGCCTACTATCGGGGTTCCAGATGTCGCCACCTCGTACAAGAATTGACTCGGATGCAGTCGACAGGTATCGCTTGAAACGCCTTGAAAGGCGCCAGGAAGAAGAGTGTCGGACTTACCAGTAAGATCAGGGGGTTCAAGGCCACCTCGGAACCCCGAAAAAAGATAATCAGAGACAAACAGCTGTGCGTAATCACACCGAAAATGTGGTCCAAAGCCAAAACGCTGTCCACGCTGGAATTTCTCCGTGTCAAACCAATCGGGTGGAGAGAATTCAGCATACGAATCTCCGCGCACTTCCTTTCCAAACACAAGAAGATTAAGATAATTCGGAAGTACTTCACTAGTTTCTTCTGCATCGGAAGATGATTGCGTGGAATCGGGTTCTTTGAATGTGATGTGTTTTAGTTTCCGGCTTTGGGATTCGTCCATATTCCAGCACGTTCTTCTTTAGTCCTGGTGCAAAACTTTCCTGTTAAATTTACTTCTGTTGTACCTATTTACATTTTTTTATATGCTGATGATTTTTTATGTTTAGATTAGAAGAAAAGGAAGCTATTATTTACCGGCGTTTCTTCAATCATTTGTAAATGTTATCCAAATGCAGTACGTGCCGTAGTTTGATCTTGTGCTTCTTCTGTATACTTCTGCCCAATGACTTCGTTCATGTTCAGACAAACTCTGCTTAATTTAATGCATGCTTTGTACATACTCCGGGTCTTTGCATGTTCAGATTCGTCTCCGAGTCGTTACTCTGCGTTGACTTGAAACTATTCACTTTCATTGTCATTTAGAGTTCATGAGATCGTATTATGTGAGTTGTTTTAAAGGCATTTTCAAGTGTAGTTTCTGCCACATGAAGTGTTTTCGTTCTCATTACCTTTTCGGCATGGCTCATGGTCGCAATCATCGGTTAATCAACTTGATGTTAAATTTGGTATGATTTTCTAACATTTTAAAAGAATTCGAAGCACTACATACGACGTTAAATATAAACCCATGGTAACAAGGCAACAGTGAATGAAAAAAAAAATTAACCGTGTCACATCAATAATAATGCAATAGTCTGATTCTTATTATTTTGTAGTTTGTATAGGCAATAGTCTGGTTGGGCCCTAACCAGATAAAATCCATCTTTAATTAGCACAAATGCTAGAGGGTTATGCAGAACTTAAATGCCTAGGGTAGGGTAGGGTAGGGTAGGGAATGGAAAGACCGGGACAAACATTACTTTGGTGTGAGGTTCGCCTCCAATTAGTCTGTAAGTACCGTATTATTTGTAGTGACTACTAGGAAGCTTCGCAAATCCTTTTAAGCGCGTTGTTGGATGAGCGTAGGCCTAATTTTTTTTTAACAAAAAAAGCGTAGAATTGCTATTTTCACGAGAAGTTATTTTTAGATTGCGCTCATAAAAGTGGCGGTTCTAAGTTCAGAGATTTCGAAGGCCTCCAGAAAATTTAATCTCAATTGGAGTATTGGTTTAGCCGGAATCGTGTTAACAAACAGACAAAAATACAAAATAAATCCGGATTTTTTTCTCCAGTGTAGTGAAATAGAAATCTTTGCTACGCTCATCCAATAATCTAGGCTTTCTCTCAACCACCCGAAACGTTGGGTGTATTTTTTTACATTTTGATAAAATATGTTTTATATTGCTTTTGTTTCCATCATTCATGTTGGATACTATTCCAATTCAATATTTAGCATTTTTGTCTCGACGATTAGTTTTATAATGTTTATAATGTAGGGGCCTAGGCCTATTTTGCTATTTGCAAATTGCAAGAATAAAATTAATCAACAAGATAGCCTATTGCATTAGACTTATTCCACCTCAGCCTGAGTCCCACTGTAGGCCTAGGCCTACATCCTTGATAGAAATAAATTATTTTGTTTATAATAGGCCTATGGTAAAATACAGTTCAAATAACAGATTAACAAACCTTGAAAATTTTCACGAAAATTTTCATGAAAATTCATTGAAATTTTTCAAGGGCCGTGCAATGAAAATTTTCAAGTTTTTATTTTTATTATGTTGTTTAATTATGCAGTTGGTATTTGGTAGGCCTATTTAGTATTTGGCTAGCCTCTTGCACAGCAACAGGCCTAATGCATGCTGGGGCCTAGCCTAGAACAGAGGCATTGACATAGGCCTAGAAAGTTTGTCAATGTGGGAGCTAGGTCACATTGCAAATACAAAGCCTGCAAAGGAAGGTCTAGCTAACTTATTATTTTTGTAGTTTGTATAGGCAATAGTCTGGTTGGGCCCTAACCAGATAAAATCCATCTTTAATTAGCACAAATGCTAGAGGGTTATGCAGAACTTAAATGCCTAGGGTAGGGTAGGGTAGGGTAGGGTAGGGAATGGAAAGACCGGGACAAACATTACTTTGGTGTGAGGTCTTCGCCTCAAATTAGTCTGTAAGTACCGTATTGTTTGTAGTGACTACTAGGAAGTTTCGCAAATCCTTTTTCAGGCGCGTTGTTGGATGAGCGTAGCCTAATTTTTTTTTTAAACAAAAAAAGCGTAAAATTGCTATTTTCACGAGAAATTATTTTTCGATTGCGCTCATAAAAGTGGCGGTTCTAAGTTCAGAGATTTTAAAGGCCTCCAGAAAATTTAATCGCAATTGGAGTATTGGTTTAGCCGGAATCGTGTTATCAAACAGACAAAAATACAAAATAAATCCGGATTTTTTTCTCCAGTGTAGTGAAATGAAATCTTCGCTACGCTCATCCAATAATCTAGGCTTTCTCTTAACCACCCGAAACGTTGGGTGTATTTTTTTACATTTTGATACCTATAATATGTTTTATATTGCTTTTGTTTCCATCATTCATGTTGGATACTATCCCAATTCAATATTCAACATTTTTGTCTCAACAATTATTTTTATAATGTAGGCCTAGGCCTATTTCACTATTTGCAAATTGCAAGAATAAAATTAATCAACAAGATATTGCATATTAGACTTATTCCACCTCAGCCCGAGTCCCACTGTAGGCCTAGGCCTACATCCTTGATAGAAATAAATTATTTTTATTTATAATATGGTAAAATACACTGTTCAAATAACAGATTTCAATTTTCACGAAAATTTTCATGAAAATTTTCATGAAATTTTCAAGATTATTTTTTTTCATGAAAATTCCCATCACTACTCGGGACACATTAGTGGGCTCAATTATTTACAAAATTCCTTACACAACACTAACAGTGAGTCCCCTGTCTGTTATCACGGCAACAGTGACGCAACGCAATAGAGTTCTGAAAATAATAATAATATAAGAGCACTGAAAATCAGTTATATAACTGAGTGGTAGACTAAATACAATTTATTTAATTTATTTATTTAATAGACTCCTTCATGCTGGAGGTTGCGAGTTCGATACGGGTTACCGGCCACAAGTTATGAAGAAATATAATTTGGAGTCGGTTTCATATAGTGATTGCAAGGCTGCGGGCTCCTTTCAGTTTGAAGTATAATAATGTCCCTATAGTGCGTTGTGCGAGATTTACCATTGGAATTGAATAAATGATTAGCTATAGGCCCTAAATGTCATATAAAGTTGATATTTGGCAAAATTGTGAAGGCACACTTTATTGTTTTACTGTTTCGTGCGCTAATAGAAACCCAGGGCAAACCGAAGACAAAGTAATTTTCACTAAAAATGAACTTGTTTAAAAATGATCTCAAAACTTTTTCAAAACTGGATTTAATTGTTAGGCCTACTTTTATCTGGGTGGCAGTGTAGTGCGTGTATACATGACGGTTTTGAAAACAGTTTTGAAGTCAAACCCGAGAAGAATGTTTTGACTTGAACCGATCCAAACCTAGTTTCGAAGCGTATACATAATGTTTTCAAACCTTAAAACCCCCTTTTAAATTATAAAAAAGTATATATG
>JAMZAV010010015.1:0-22382 GCA_024449915.1 Sweltsa coloradensis
CAAATCTCTAGTTTTACTCGCATTATTAATTTCAATTTCTTTTCCGTTCCACTTCAAACCACTTCAAAAATACGTATTTCCTGCGGTGCTATTATAGTAAGGGGGGCATCCTCCCACACCCCGTTGCGTACGCCACTGTACGAAATCTATTCGCTTATTGCTTGCTTGTTTGTTTTTTTATTTTGTTATTATTAATTCAAACTGTTTTTGTTGGTTGTACTCGCGACTCAATAACGAAGATCGAATTCTAACTCTCCCAAAAGAGCTGTAGTAAATTAAATTGGCACAAGTAGTTATATTCATTTATTTTAATTTTGTTTAATGTAAGCCTCTACTCTTGATTAATTAATAATTATGACTATTCAACCAGTTCCTGCTACTAGTTCTTGAGTATTACCTGTCACTCTTCGCAAGCTGTGGCCCGTAAGCCTCATCACCGTCCTACTGGTTTCTGCCACAACGTGTGTCCCCATACTGAAGCCTATAGCGTGGGTTTCGCGAGCCCTGAATGTCGGGTAATACGCCTCCAATGCGACCAGTAGCTTGCCAGTGCATTCACCCACATGCCTGCAGGTACAACACCACTGATCAGTCCTGTAGGAAGCAACTTACATACTAGCACCTTCATTCTCTGTATAGATCAACATTGTAATATTCAAAACATTATTCTCTGACAGATAAATTCCACATGTTGACATACGGACATCGGACAACATGTATTGCGTAATAAACTCCTCTCGTTACTCGACGATGATTTATCTAGTTAACTCACTTTGACATGACTCCTAAAACCGAAGATAGGAGGTGTCTTCTTTGAAATTAATTATAACCTAGAATTAACTAATTATTTCTATCAAACGTGCCAACGTGAATGGCCGACGTGCTCAAAGCTGTGATAGCTAACACGTGCGTACTCACCTTGTGTTCAGCAATGACACGTGGTAACAGGGAACAGTGCCCAATCTGGACCAGTCGATCATGATCACATTGTGGTTTCCCACCTGTGCATAGCTGTGATAGCTGACACGTGCGAACTCACCTAGTGTTCAGCAATGCCACGTGGTAGCAGGGAACAGTGCTCAATCTGGACCAGTCGACCATGATCACATTGTGGTTTCCCACTTTCAAATATGCTGCAAGAAATAGTTATTTTCTTTCATTTCCGATACCAATATGCGCATGGGAGAAGCGTTTTATATTATTTTATTGAGCGAGCGTAGCGAGCGTCTCCACTTGACTCTTATGGCTCGAATGTCTGTTTTTTTCTGTTACTGTTTCGGTACAGGTCGCACCGTTTCTCTGATCGACCTGAAATTTTGCACACATGTACATACCACCTAGGCGGGTTGCTGTATAGTTTTTGAACAAAATCCGATCGATGGTTATAAAAAAAAAGTGTACCGATCGTTATGAAATTTTGCAGGGTCAATAAGTAAAACATTCTCTCCTATTTTCCAGATTTTCAGCATAATCGGTCAAGACCTTAAAGACTTATTGGTAATCACTAGGAAAACGCTCATTGGACGCGTTGTTGGCGAGCACCGGTACGTGCAACATGACCCGAGTACGACATTCCATAAGTCCCACCACACAGTGTAGGCCTAACTGGATATGACATTGTACCTGTATACTATTCCACATCTTTGCATTGTACTCATTCACGTCTGCCTTCTAAAGTGTATCTTTGTATCGTCACTGCTCCTTCATTTTTTAACATCATTTTTCGAATTATGATTACCAATAAGTCTTTAGTTCTTGACCGATTTAGCTGAAATTTGGAAAATAGGAGAGAATGTTGTACTTATTGACCCTGCAAAATTTCATAACGATCGATACATTTTTATTTTTTTTTTTTTATTTATTTTTTATTTTTTATAACCAACGATTGAATTTTGTTCAAAAACTATACAGCAACCCGCCTAGGTGGTATGTACATGTGTAAATATTTCAGGTCGATCAGAGAAACGGTGCGACCTGTATCGAAGCAGTAACAGAAAAAAAAAAAAAAAACAGACATTCGAGCCATAAGAGTCAAGTGGAGACGCTCGCTTCGCTCGCTCAAATAATTAAAAAAATGATGTTAAAAAATGAAGGAGGCAGTGAAGATACAATAAAAGATACACTTTAGAAGGCATGACGTGAATTAGTACAATGCAAAGATGTTGGAATAGTAAATAGTGTATAATATCAATATCCAGTTAGGCCTACACTGTGTGGTGGGCCTTATGGGAATGTCGTACTCGGGTCATGTTGCACGTACCGGTGCTCGCTCAACAACGCGTCCAACTGAGCGTTTTCCAAGTACTTTTGTCTTGGACTTGAATTCTTTACATATTAAACAGTGCTAATGCTAACACACGTTTTACCTTCTGGTTTTAATTGAATCTTAACTTGATTTTGTTGATAACAAAGTAACATTTAAAAAGTATCTGTTAAGCAATTATTTTGACTAGAAATTATTATTAGATCTTGAACTTATTAAAATTTTCTATGATATTCTTGCACTGTACCAAGATTCACTTTAAATTTACACCAGTCAGATGTGAAAGACATGTCATTGTCAAGGTGACAACATTTTGGTTTTATCGTGAAAACTCCTAAAGTCAAATCAAGATAGGTCTTCCATTCTTCAAGATTATTTGGATGAGCAAGAGGATAAATGAAAAATTATTATTATTATTACTCTACGAACATCTATTATTTGTGTATGTGTGTTGTTTAAATTGTATCAGTATGTAAATTTGTTATTAAGTTGTTATTTTTAATGTGTTTGCCTAATTAAATTTGTACGTGTTTATATTTCTCTATGGCAATAAACATATTGAATTATTTAACCGGAATTTTTTCAACTTTTAAACCTAACTGACAGGTTAAGGATACAAATCCCACACTTACTTTAACAATAACCATTGCGTCAAAGTTTATCACGATTTTTAGTAGAGTCGCACAGACAAGGTACAATGCAATTATTATTACTAGGAAAACGCTCAGTTGGACGCGTTGTTGAGCGAGCACCGGTACGTGCAACATGACCCGAGTATGACATTCCCATAAGGCCCAACACAGTGTAGGCATGACTGGATATTGACATTGTAATAATTCACGTCATGCCTTCTAAAGTGTTTCTTTGTATCTTCACTGCCTCCTTGATTTTTAACATCATTTTTCGAATTATGATTACCAATAAGTCTTTAAGGTCTTGACCGATTTAGCTGAAAATTTGTAAAATAGGAGAGAATGGATAAAATCCACCGCCATCTAGAGGACCTTGACATCATTTCTTTGGAAAAACTATTTTAACTCTTGATTACTTCTAGGTGGCAGTGCATAGTGACCAGAATTTTCGTGTGACTTTTCGTTGCCATGGTAACGTTACTTTTGTTAAAATGTAATTTCTATCTACACTACTTATAAGATCAAAATAAAATTAACATATTCGTGACCGGACGGACATTCTTAATGATTTGGCTACCTCAGATTTTGTCGCCGTTCAGTTTTAAAAAAAAACTTTAGATTAACTTTAATGTAACTTTATAACTTTTTGAACGATTTTGCCACAAAACTAATGGCATTCAATCGGGAACGAAGCTTGCGGATGGTCAAAATTTCAACTCGATCCGAGCCTCCGTTCGACCGCTATCATGAGCCAAAAAAGCTGCGCGACTTTCCGTTGCCATGGTAACGGTACTTTGTTATAATGTAATTTCCATCTACACTACTTTATCGGATCAAAATAAAATTAACATATTCGTGACCGGACGGACATTCTAAATGATTTGGCCACCTCAGATTTTGTCGCCGTTTAGTTTGAAAAAAAACTTTCGATTAACTATAATGTAACTTTTAACTTTTTGAACGGTTTTGCCACAAAACTATACAGCACCCACATAGTTGGTATGTACATGTGTGCAAAGTTTCAGGTCGATCAGAGAAACGGTGCGACCTGTATCAAAGCAGTAACAGAAAGAAAAAATAAACAGACATTCGAGCCATAAGAGTCATGTGGAGACGCTCGCTTCGCTCGCTCAATTATTATTCTCATTATTAGTAGTAGTAGTAGTAGTAGTAGTAGTAGTATTATTATTATAGTGGTTCATTATTGTTCAAACAATGTCAGGTACATTTTCGTCCTGGTATACACAAGGCGGGGTGAGGCCCAAGCCCAACAAAAGTTTACATTATAACAGCGTGAAAACATAAGTATAGTACACATAGTATTGTAGACAAATAATCAAATTAACAAAATAATAATAATAAAGATGAGTGTGATAACAAAATCAATAAAAGTTTCTATCTATAAAACAAGCAATTGTATGGCAAAATCTTTAAGGGACAGAGAGAAAGAGAGTGATTACTGCAAAAATCTTCTGACTATGGGCACGTTTGAAGGATGACTGCTTTCTGCATGCTGATGTAGAGATTTTCCGACAGACCCAGGCATTGTAGGCTGGCAGAGAGGGAAGATGGTATGACTCCATTGGCTGAGATCACGATATGCACGACAGTAACAGTTTTCATTTTCCAAATTCTTGTTATTTCTTAACTTAAATTTTGATATTTTTCCACCTTAGTGTTCTCGGTGTTCTCAATATTTTTACTCATGGGAATCGCAATGTCAATTAGATATGTAATTCTGTTAGATTTATCGCATAAAATGATGTCTGGTTTGTTGTAGTCTATGGTTTTGTCTGTTATAACATGTTTATCCCAATACATTATAAATTCTGCATTTTCGATCACAGGTGCAGGAGAATACTTGTAATAAGGAGGTGGATTGACTAGTAGATGTGCGTTCATTCCTAGATGTTGATAATCTATCTTTGCTACCTGATTATGCCTACTGAGATACCACGTGTTGGCAATTGAAGGACACCCAGCTATAACATGGTCTATTGTCTCCGTAAACTTTTTGTATTTTCTACACATATCATTGTCATTGGATTTGATGATGAATTTTTTATAGTTGTTGGTACCTGATCTTGGATGGCGAACATAAATCCTTCGGTTTCAGCAAACAAATCTCCTTTGTGAATCCATCTAACTGATTTAACAATGTCAATATTTGGCTGCTGGATGCTTTTCGGGTACCTCCCATGAAGTGATTTAGTATTCCAGACATTCATCTTCATATTTAAATCTTCTATGTATATTTCTGGATGAAAAGAATCGTCATTTAGCCTGAGGGGAGTTATAGTATTATCTCGGAGTTTAAGTTATTGGTGATGATGGAATGTAGAATAAAGGAAGTATGATCTGAGTTTATGAACTTGCGAATAGCACAACGACCGAATATTTACCAATCCTCTTCCACCCTTTCCTCGTGGTATATAACCACACAGATAACAAAAACTTGTAGAAATACAGCCAAACCTTACACACTCAAAAGAAATGAGATCTAAAAAAAGGGCCAAGCTCATCTACCCTTCCACATTTGCGCATTCTTAATTCATAAACGTACAGTGTCCCATAACAGCATCCTCGAAAAGCTTGGCAAAATAGAATTTGCGATATTAATTTAAACGATAATAGTTCAACCAAGTTCTTTTTTCTAATTAATTCAAACGTAATAACATGCAAATTTTATTTTGCCAAGCTTTTCGAGGATGCTGTTATGGGACACTGTACGTTTATGAATTAAGAATGCGCAAATGTCGAAGGGTAGATGAGCTTGGCCCTTTTTTTAGATCTCATTTCTTTTGAGTGTGTAAGGTTTGGCTGTATTTCTACAAGTTTTTGTTATCTGTGTGATCTCATTACTTTTTCAAGTTCCATTGTAAAATTATTTGTTAAAATATTATAATTTTATCAAAGTTGATTTAATTTCTATGGTATTAGCAATAACAAAAGGATGTAAAATATCTAGACCCGGATTCATGTACATTCTGGGTATAGGTGGTATAACCATGGTATAACGACGGTATAAGGACTGGACCCCAATTCTTGAGTTCGTGGGAGATGAGTTGAAAACGCAATTAGAAAACGAAGTCGTTTTCGTTTTCGAAGGAATTGGTATTCTTGAACGGTATCGTGGAAAACGTCATCGGTTGTGAGTTGAAAGAGTATTGCTGTTATTTACGTGGGGTGAGGTTCACGAAATCCAGACAAGAGCTCGAAAACGTTCTATATTTATTCTAGATAGCAGTGCCTTCATAAACGCGGGCCAATCGAAAGACGAGTTGCATGAAATGATTTGATTGTTGCAATTATGTAAACAAACAGATGATCACGCTCATATTCGACACCTTGCTTCGACATTGTGTGTAGTAGCGAGCTGACTTTGATCATGGCTCAACATGGCTAAAAAGAATAGAATATGTGTATTATTGTCGAACATTTTTGTATAGCCTTGGAGGACTATCATACTATTGTTTATCTGCATTAGGCTTTTAGTAATCAAAACTAGTTTTTTGTGCGGAAAGTGTGTCAGAACAATGTTGTGCTGGCCTAGGGTTGGCTAGGCTTGTCAAACATGTAATGTAAGTAATAATTTTATCTAGTCCTATAGCCTTATGGAACTTTAGACCTACACTGTTGTATTATAAATAATGTTCTACAGCGGGGCCTAGGTCAGGGACGGTTTCTGATTTGTTGTATGAGAGTATAATGACAACGTGTCGCATTGCACACATAGAAGCAAAATTTAAACATGTCCTCCATTTGTTTACGTATCGCACTTTCCCGCCTTACTCTGCTTATACCGTCAACAAGTGTCAAGTAACTATGGTTACTTGTTGATTGTATGCCTAGTGTTTAAGGCTTATTTAAAACCTTTATTTGGAAGCCTTCCAGCAAACTTTTTCAACTTTTTTTTTCAAAAGAGACTATATTACTATAACCTTAATGTCCATGTAAAATATGAACATTGTAGCCCCACCCGTCTGGTCAGAATCGCGGGCCGATTGAAACTGACGAATTAGATGTTAGCAGTAGCTAACATCCTTAAAGTGATTTTGAGCATGTTTCAAGCCATTTTTTCACCAAGAAGGAATGGTCGTACCCCAATAAAATTTGGTATGTGTTGTCAGGTACCTAAATCCCCTCGATTGTGATAGTTTTCAAGTTCACATCACGTTACATGACGGCTGGGTAACACCTCGAAATCACCCCAACTCTGCTTGGTGTATAAGGTGCTTGAGTGTGTAGCGCACCGCGGCTTGGCTGCGGCGCCCTAACGGGCACCTAGATTCAGAAGATGCTTTTGGGTGGTGAGTTCTGAAGAATGTCATTTGTCTTCTTGTTAAACGATCTAGGTCCATCAAGTCCACATCTGACCACTTCACAATACTAAATGTAAAGGTCAAGATCGGCAAAGCCCATGCATTTAATGCCTTGATTTTATAGCTTCCTTTAACATTTGTTTTTAAGATAGTTTTAACTCTATGTTCATACTTTTGTTAAAATACATTTTTTAATTCCTTGTGCTTAAGAATAATGTTTTGCCTCATTCCTAGGTATTTGTATCTTTCTTCGCTACTGTTTATGTTCGGAATTTCTTGATCAACACAAATTTGATTATTGTCAGTTTCTTGCAATTTTCCACTTTTCATATTCATTGAAGCACATTTTATCTACCCCCAAAAATTCCATATGAATTTTTCACTGAATAAATTTAAATCTCAATTAAAATTGACTCTTCTTTATTTCCAAACATTTTAAAAATCACCAAAATAAGTTTTTTTCCCCGCAACACAGGTAAAGCTTACCACAGTCAAAAAATACCGATACGGGGGTTTTTAATCAAGAAAAAACCCAAGAGGGAAGGGTGTCCCCCTGGAAGATCCCCCCTTTTTTTTTGCAATATTTTAATATTAACAAATCTTATTGGTTTTTAGTATTAATTAATTCCCCATAATTCATTGATGCAAAGCCCTTTCAATTGATTTCCCTTTATACAAATCAATCTTTGATTAACTTCGGCGGACCAAATTTAAATATTTTATTATTATTATTATTTTATTATTATTATTATTATTATTATATTATTATTTTTATTATTATTTTTTATTATTATTATTTTTTATTTTTTTAAATTATTATTTTTTTTATTGGATGTATTTCTCAAACTCGGTTAAAACCGGAGCAAAACTTTGAGGGGACTTACGTAAAGTATTTCCCATGTGTACATATTACTACCTTTTTATTTTTGTCTTAACTCTAACTAAAAAAAAGTCATTTATAAATTGTAATATTGTTTGTAGATGATTTTTCTTTTGCTGTGTAGGTCGGGCCGTTTTCTCGTCCCCAAACCCCCCCAAAAAAGTTTGCTCTCGGACATTTGGGAAACCACAAAAAACCATTCGGGATGGAACTGTCTCGAAATCCGAAGTATCCTCTTAGTTTAGAAATTTACGAACTTTTCCCCGTTTTTGAGTATTACTCCCTTTTGAGTCTCGATGTATCATTGTTGAAGATCTATTTGTTTAATGCTTTCATGTAGCTTTTTGGGTATGATGCCATTGGTGATTAATCAAGGGGTGTATTTTCCTTTTCTTTTTCCAATTCTTGACTAAATTGCAAGTTCACTAACTTTGAAATTTTTTTTTTCCACGGGGTCTCGAGTTAGGCACTTTGGGGGATAGAACGTCGATGGGTAGTTTTCTTGTTTTTCTTGTAAATTATTAAAATCCGGTCTTTTTGTATGTACTTTGGTCTGTTAAAACTGTCGGTCGTAATAAAATTTTGTAATTTTTTCTATCTATACTTTCTCGTTTGTATTTGTAGTAAGGTGGTTGTGTGTCAATGAGGTTGTTTTGTTTGTATTTTTTTAAAAATTTTTACTACTTGGTTTGTCGTAGAGGTAATCTGTTTCATTTGACTTGCACCGGAATGAGTGTTCGATTGTTTTCACCCCCTTGACTACTTTTTCTACATAATTTTTACTGTCGCATCTCGTATTATGTATTTTTTTTTTTTTTATCGCGTAATCACTCTTCTTGAATAGCCATCTAAAACCTTCTTTTTCCCCAAAAATTTTCCCGTTGTTTAACCAACTTTTTGATGTTTAACATCTACGTGCCCTTTGTGTAGTTTTCAAAAGTCCTTGTGTAGGGTCTTTTTGAAGACGTAACTTTTTGAAGGGGTCAGTTATGATTTCCCCTTGTAGATTGACTTTTTTCTTTTTGTAGATTGAGTGGATTTTAATGATTTGTCAGCTAGCACCAAGCCTATGAATGGGTTTGGTTGTCTTTTTTTTAAAAAATTATTTTTTTAAAATGTAAATTTGTTTATAATATAAGTTGTTCAGATAAATTAGCCCCGCCCCTTTTTCTCTGGAATGTCAATCTCTCTTTCTAAATTGGGGAAAAAAAAGTTTTTCTGTGTTGGAAATGAGTACGATTTAATTTTCCAGCGTGGATGTCTGTCTGCGTCCATTTAATGTTTTTCCGAATGAAATGTCAGACTGCACCGCGATTCTAAAAGGGTCCCTTTAACTTAAAATTTACACTTCCACTTTAAAAATTACCGACTTTTAGGTTAACGCGCGATTCCCAAAAACAAAACTGTAAGGTGCTTTAAACCGCTCAAAAGCGCTTTAAAACCGGTGCAGCAACCGGCGCCTGTTATATATTAGTTGGGGGACAATTCCCGAGAAGACGGGTTGATCGCAATCACTCGGCCATGAAAACGTTGGAAATGAAAAAACTAAAAGCAAAGTGTTAGAATAAAGAACAAAACCACTTCAAAATTCACCTTGAACTTTTGCGAAATTTTGAGGTTATTTTTTACATGTCTAATCTTTGTTATTATTTTTGTATAGGTTTAAAATGCAAAAGATGTTACTTAACTCCCACAAAACATATAATTAACCCGAAAATTGATTTTTTTAGATAGTATTACTAAAAATACATTTTTAAAACGCTTCAAAAATTTAAGTGGAGTGAAAAACGTAAAAAAAACCGCCCATTTTTTTTTAACGTAGGGCTAAAGGCAGGGTTTTTGGAGGAAAAATAGTCCTTTTAACGTCCGCTGACGAAAAAAATTCGTTAGTGAATCCAAACTCGCAATTTATTTTTATTAAAGGTTTTAAATTTTTAACTTTAACGCGGACCTTAGAAAATCGCCGGGCAGGTATAGCTATGTTTTTTTGCTGTATCTTTTTTTTTCCCTTTTTATTGCGTTTGAGGATAGACTTTGCCCTTTTTCGTTTTGGGATCTATCAATTTTGTTTTCCCAAAACTTTATTTTTCAATTCGGGCAGCTTGTGAGAACCCAAAAATTGTGTATACATCTTATAGTCCATTTTCCCAATCCTTTTTCCATACCCAGTGGAACTCTTCTGCTTTTTAAACCTTTTACCCTTTTTCGATATGTAGGTCTTACTTTTTGTCTACTCCCCAAACCCCATCAGATATCTTGACAAATTCTAATGTTGTGTTGCTAGACTGTTTAGTTGAGCAAAATTTGATGCATACAATTTTAGGTCATCCGTAAAAAATAGGTGGGAAATTGTGTGAAAATACCATATTATTGTCCTTAATTTTAAATCCGTTTTTTGATTATATGTGACAGGGGGTTTAAGCAGACAAAACCCAAAATGCATTTAAATGAGTCACCTTGGAAAATGCCACTTTTTAATTTGTTTTGGGGTCTGTGTTATCTGTGGTTTTTCATTTTTAGTTTTAGTTTTTGTTCTCCATGTCCCCTTTACGTCTTAAAAAAGTTTACAATTTGGGTTGATTTTATATATTTGTAAAATCTGAATAACCCTGTTTTGTTGATCAAAGGTTTTTGTGTAAATGTATTTTACGTGAATATTCCTTTTTTTTATTGTGTGCCTGATTCATTACATAGAGTCGATAATAAGTTTTTTCTTTACATCCCTGTGATTTTTCTTACAGCATCCTTTTTGTTCCTCGGCCATGTATTGTTTTTCTTCGAAATGATTATATACTTTATTTTTTATGCATGAAGTCATATTTTTAAAAATATTGGAGACAAATTGGCCGTATTTTTTGGGTTCTTCGTGTAAACCCCTTTTGTTTGAAAAAGGTTACCCCTTCAGTAAAAAATTTCGGGTTTTTTTTAAACTCCATTTAAAACTCGAGACATTTTCAATTTTTTGTGAGTAGTATTGAATTCTTATACCAAAAATTTCGAATATTATCTTCCCTGGTGCTTCCAGCTATGTGTAGCACGATTTTCGATTTTAAATTCATCAATAGTTATACCTTCAAATTCCACTCATTAATATCGTCATCCTAGCTTTTTTCTCTTAAATCCATTGTGCATCCTTTTTGGGGCTACCGGGGTTTACCCCTTTTCCCTGCCCAAAAACTCTTCTATCTCTGTCTTGGGTTTGGTGTTCCTTTCTATATTTTTCGGTACTGATAGTTGTTGGAAAAACTGTTTTTCCTTTTCTTTAAACATTCGGTTTTGTTCTTTTTAATCTACATTTTTTATACTTTTTAATCTCTTAACTAGAGCACTTATTTTTTTTTTAAAGTGTACCCAAAAATTTTCGTGAATGAATTCTTTAAGTGTTTCAGCTTTGTGTAAATTTTCAAATATTTTTGGAGATTTTTTATCACATTTTTTTAGATCGATTCCCATTGGGTATTTTCCCACACCGAATCCCCCCGCCCCAACACCCCCCCCCCCCCCCCCCCACATTTTTCCTTTGCCACAACTGTATTTTATAGAACGTTTTTATTGAAACCCTTTTTGGGTCTGATATGAGCAATTTAAAAGATATTTAAATTTTAATTTGTTCCCCTTTTCTTGTTAATTTTTTTGAAATAATTAATTTACATTTAAAAAATTCTGAACTATTTTTCACCCAATAATATTTCTTTTTATTGTGTTATGACTTTTTATCAGCCACCGTAATAAAAAATGACTAGGGTTTGTGTTTCTATCCGCGTCGTAGGGCCAGCTCGGGATTACGTAATCATGCCCGGTACTCGTGTGCAGGAATATAAAACATGCACAGTCGAAATTTTTATGTGCGGGATTGGAAGTTTTCTCGTTTCACTGCGCTACTTTACGGCGTAAACCCCAAACTCTGGTCTTATGAGGGCCACATAGTTTGTGGGTGGGGAAAATTACTTTCATCAACTTTGCGCAACACAACTGCACGTGCGTGCTAAATATCCGACCGAATGCATTTTTAAAGTCGACTTGTACCCATCTTTTTGAAGGGTTTTTGGTATCAAAAACTATCCGAGTTTCATCAGCAACTACTCACGTTTTTTTTAACCGTGGGACCGAAAACATCCCCCCACTTCTGCCTAATCACCAGGGCGTAATAGACTGCCATTACAACACTCAATTTTCCTGACTACGTCACAAAATCATCAGTCGAAATGAACGCGAGCAGAGAAAAGGGTTTCTTCAGAAACATTTTACTTGGTCACTCGGGGAGACTTCACCCCGGGGTTGGGGGCTCTGACAGGGCAGATAAACCCAGGAATTTGGGTCGAGAATTTGGAACTTCGAAAATTTGGGGGTTTTTGGAACTTGGAACGGGGGGCGGAACGGGGGCGAAAAATTTGGAACTTCGAAAATTTGGGATTTTGGAACTTGGAACGTGGGCGAGAACTTTGGGAAAATTTTGGAACTTGGAACTTGGGCGGAACTTGACCCATGGACCTGGTAAATTCTACAAATCTACAAAATCGCGAAAACCCGGGTAAAACAAACTTGCTACACAAAACGAACTTTTTAAAAAATGGTGGCTAACTTTTTATTATGAAACTTTTTATTATTGAAAACTTTTTTTTAATGAAACTTTATTATGGGAATTTTGAAAATTTTTGAAAAACATGTTTTTGTAATTGTAAATTAACATAACTTGTTTTGATTCTTATAATTTATTTTAAAACTGGTTTTGTTAATTTGTGTTAAACCCTTTTCGTTGTCTGTCTTTTCCCACTCAATTTTTTTATTTCATTTTCTTAAATTTAAAACTTCAGCAGTTGGAAAACTCTGACTTGAGCTAGACCGGCGCACTCTTTAAAGGGTTTTGGTAATTTTTTTTTTTTCTCAACGCTGTTTACTTGAGTGCAGTGAATTTTTTTTTTGATTTTTTTTTTAAATTTTTTTGGAAAAAAAATAAAGTAGTTTTTTTTTTTGTTTTAATTTGTTGTGGGGGCTGGTTTGGCTATTTAGCGACATTGGCGCCCCAACTGTGGGGTTTTGATTCTATACACTACCCGAGATTAATAATAATAACTAAAAATTTAATAAAAAACGTGGTGTTGCCAACTTTTCCCTAAAATTTTTTTTTAAAACTAATAATTAAAAAAAAAATGGTAAAAAGGCCCAAAAGGGAAAGGGGTATTTTCTGAGAGTGATACTAATGTAGAATTAAAATGTTACTAGTGCACGACCCCCTGAGATCAGGGATACTCCAGAGGTCCACAACCTATCACAAACCCGGGGAACCCACTTGCTGACCCACTCACCTACCCTAGAACTCCTAGACCGTGATGGAAAATCACAAGGCCTAACGAGATTACACCCCGACCTGCACCTGGGACTTTTTTTTAAGGTACTACGGCTTTAAAACCAAAAACACAGTGAGTCTAGCAATGTTGAACAAGATATGTTCACAATATGTTCAATAATTATGAAACCTTAAAAGGGGAATTGGGAACTCAAAGCAACCCCAAAAAACTGGTTTTCCCAAAAATAAGAAACTTTAAAGGATATGGGGAACGTAGAGAGATGGGATAGAACGTGAATCAAATTGAAAGGGGATAAATTTAGGCCAGAGAGAGATAAAATAAAAAAATGTTAAGCGTGTATTATAAAAGTTGGGTATTTGGGGAAGCTAAGTTTGATGTTTTCCGGTTAATTAATAATAATAATAATGATGTCGTTGAGGTAAATGATGCGGATAGTGAAAGTGTAGGGCGAGAAGGGCTAACAAAATTACATTAGTGATGATGTTTTAAATGGGAGAAAAAGAGTTAATAAAGTTTTTAATTTATTGTGACGTAAGTGAAAACGTAAATAATAAAGTGATAAACAAAGTTAAAGTTGAAGTGGGAAATGATGTTGATAAGAAAATCTACGTAGAATGACGTTGAAGGAAAAACGGAGAACCTAAAAATAAAGCGGAGAAGGTGAAAATTGTTTAAAAAAAAATAATAATAAAATTAAAAATGGAAATAAAGAAAATTTTTTTAACCCCGGAATAAATAATTTAGTAGTTGCGAAAAGGAGTGAAACGAACCCGTGAGAAAAAGAGTTATTGATAGTGAGGATGAGGGGATTTTGGCCTACTTAATGCGTAAAAAAATTTAAAAAAAAACAAACGTAAAATTAAAATTAAAAAATTTTTGGATAAGTGGGGTTTTGTAAAACAGAGAGAAAGATTAAAATCAATGACAGATGGTTTTGGGAAAATTTAAAAATTACTGAAATATAAAAAAAAAAAGGAGCGTTGAAAAATAAGCCTTCAGCAAAAAGAAAGTATAGAGTGAAAAAAAGGAAAAAAATTTTTAAAATTAAAAGCTAAAAAGAATCGGTAGTACTAGGACACCCCGGGGTCAACATAGGGGGGGGGCACAAACCTAATAAAAAAAAAATTAAAACTTGCTTTCATAAATTAAAAAAATGTAGGTACTTTAAATATTAAATAAAAATAATAATAAATAAACTTTGACTGCTACTTAAAATTAAATTGTGAATTTTAATAATAACTTTGAATTTATTTTTTTTTTGGGCTAAAATAAAAAAAATCTTTAAAAATGTTAAACCAGAAAGAAAAAGAGAACCAAAAGTGACAAGGCTTTGAGGGGGTTAAAACCCACCCGTGAAAAACACAGAGGGCCAAATTAAATTTCAAACATCTTAAAAAACCCACCAGTTTAAAAATAGAAAAGTGAAAGATAGTTTCTGTTAAATTTTAACGTATTAAAAATTACCTTGACTTAAAAAAACATAAAAAATGGATGCTAGTGGTCAGCCTCCACAGACAGATAGACACTCCAGCTCTAAAAACAATAAAAATTAAAGACTTTACTTAGATAAGATAAACAAATCTTCACTGACTGGCAATGATACAGCACTCACAAATATTAATCACATCTTTAAAAGGGGAAAATTAACACAATTTTAAAAGGGGAAAAACTAAAAATTGTGCATTGTCACACAAACGTTTTGCACACACATACTATGTGTTGTCCCAAACCCCAAACAAAAAATAACCTCACATTTTTTTTAACATAAAAATTTTTTAAATTAAAATTACCCAATATTTGGGTTTTTTTTTTCAAACTTAAAAAAAAACTTACTTTTTATTACTAAAATAATTTAAATTAGTTTGGGTTGTAAAAATAATTTTAAATTTAAAATTGAAATGTTTTAAACTTGAAAGTGAACTTTGGGAAATCTGAAGTTTAATTTATTTAAAAAAGAAACCAAATTTTTTATAAACTAAACAAAAATGTAAAAATTTAAAAATAGAAACTAGAAAAAAATAGTAAAATTTTAGAGCTTTTAGTGAAATAAAATAAGGCTAGGGGAAGGAAACGAAACAAAAGTGGGGTTAGATGATGATAAAGGGTGAAGTTAAAATACTAGATTGAAAGGTGGGCCGATTAATGTTTAAAAATAAAGTGGGCGTTTAATGTAAACGTAAGTGCGATGTTGTTAAGTTAATTTTTGTGGACGTAAAAAAGGTAAAGTTGAATTTTATGTGAACGTAGGATGAAGTTGGTAAAGTTGAATTTTATGTGGGCGTTTTATGTGGTCGTTTGGAACATGTTGGTTAAGTTGAATTTTATGTGGGGTTTTATGGGTCGTTAGGAACGGTTTGGTTAAGTTGAATTTTATTGGTCGTTAGGATGAAGTTTGATAATGGGATAGAAAAAGTGAATTTTAAAATTGAAGTTTTTGGTGGTCTAGGGGATGCAAAATTAGAATTAAGTAAATTGAAGTGGAAATATAGAAATTATTAAATCGGGGTCACAATAAACTATGTTTAACGTTACATAGGATGGAAAGGCAGTGGGGATGGACAGTGAGAGATATAGTGAAGAGATGAGATATGAATGAGAGATAGTGAACTTTAAACTTGAAGGAATTTTTTTTTAAATTTAATAAAAAATAATTTACACGGGAGATTTAATATTTATGAAAAACTTCTTGAACTTTTCTTGGAAATTTTTACAATTTTTTGTTTTAAAATAACCCACTTTGAATTTAAATTTTAAAAATTCCCCGTGAATTCATACATTGAACTGTAAATGGAAGTGACCTTGAACTTGGATGTAAATATTGTGTTTTTGAAAATAATTTGGGGTTTTTTTAAAAAAAGATGGGGGAAACCTACTACTACGTGGGTTGAATTTTTAAATAATTTGAAAAGAACCTTTTTAACTTAAACTATTTTTTTTAAATTCAAACTAGGATTTTGACATAGGGTTTAAAAAAAAATAAATAAAAAATTTTTTCGAGTAACTCGATAAAAAATAAAACTTGACATATTTTTTGGGTTTTGAACCAAACCCTGGGAAATTTTAACCCAACAATTTTTAAAAAAATTTTTTTTAGATATTTGAACAGTAACTAAAACTGAACTTTATGTTCCTTGTTTTGCAAAACCTTTTGATTTTCCATATTTTGTTTTTTACCATTTTGGATTTTGTAAATTTTTTAAAAAATAATTTTAAAAAAAATAATTTTTACTTTTGGGTTTATATTGGATAGAGCCTAACAAAAATTTTATAAATTTTTAAATCATACTGAACAGAGACTAGATGAGGATGGGGGGGTTGAACCGTGGATAGTTCAAATGTTTTTTTAATTTTTAAATTTTTTGGGGACTTTTTTTGTTACAAAAAAATAAAACTTTTCACATTTAAAAACAAACACCCTTTCACTGCTGGATTTTGGGACAATTTTCACAGAGATTATCAATAAGATGAGGAGACCGTATTTGGCTGAAAAACCTATTTAAACAACCTTAAATTAAACAACCTTTAGTAATCGTGCTATTAACTTGTTTTGTTGTCATCGTGAAAAATTTGTGAGAAGTAATAGTATACGCCTTTTTGTAACAGTTTTCCCGGATAGGTTGTGTTGCGATATATTTTTTTTTTATGGCTTTTTTTTATTAGCGATGTAATTTTTTTTTATCGATAAATACTTTATTAGATAGTTCTGGTGCGTTTATACCTGTGAGTTAACATTTAGGGAGGCGTATAAACAGCAAGCGGTGAGTGGGGAGGTTTAAATAAAAAAACCACAATAATTATTTTACAAAGCAACGGGAACACGTGTAAGCGGGAATTTTTGGAGTCAGTATTTTTACCTGGGTTTTGATGGGTTTAGATTCCCTTTTTTACATGAAAACTTGTACAGGGTAGTGGACATACTAAATTGGTTGAACTTTTTTAAATTTTGTCTGGAACATCGAACCCATGAATTTAAACTTAATTTTTAAAGGGGAAAGCGGGCGGGTTTTTCCCTTGTAAGACCGGCAGTAACCCACGGTTTACAATTTCAAATTTTGTATCATCATATATACCTTTTTTTTCTTTAGCTGATTTTTGTATTGTTATTTTTTCCCCATGTTTAAACAACAGCAATGCTGGATAATTTTGATTTTCAAAACAAAATTTTTTTACACTTAATTTTCTGTTGTTATGGAAAAATTTTCCCTTTTGCAATTTAACAATTGTAAACTTTATTAATAATTTTGACTTGACTTTATCTCAATGAGAGAATAATTTTGTGGGCAAAAAAAGTTGAACCACGCGGTTAGAGGAAGGCATCTGGTTAGACAAAGCTTGATATTTTTATTGTAAATAACTTGTCGAAAATTTATTTTGCGACAGCACTAGCGACTGTTAACGTTTATTCAATTTTTTTAATTTTCCGGGGGAGGGGGGGATAGCGACATAATTAGTTTTGTTTTAAAGACGTTTTGGTTGGTTTTGCCTGTAATTTTGTTCCTCAACCATCCTTTCTCTTTTTTATGTCAAATTTCCCGTATCTTTTTGGGGTTCATGTACCAAATAACAATTTTTTTCCTTATATTTCTTTCTACTGTTTTTCAATATTTTACTTCTATAAAAATCAATGCAAACATTGATAAAAACTGTATTCATTACTGTTTAATTTTCTTTAAAAACATAATTGAAAATAAATATTATTTGAACCAAAGGAAATAACCCCACTCTCATTTTATTCAAACTAAACCCGCTTGGAATAAAAAAATACTTATAAAAATAAATGTAAAAAATTTAAAATTTTAAAAACTTAGTGAAAAACATTCAAAATTTCACTATATTTAATTTTTTTTGCCCCCTTCAGAGGGGTATTTTAACCTTTTTTTCTGATTGGACAATTTCAAAGTATTTAAAATAATTTGTTCCCGCCTTTCAAATTGTATAATTATTTTTAATAATTAATTCATTTAAATAATTACATGAAATATTTCAGCCAAATAAAATTTCATTTTATTTTGTTATGACAATTTTTTCAGCCACGCGTAATAAAAATGACTAGTGTTTTTTGCTTCGTATCCGCGTCGTCATGGCAGCTGCGGGGATTTTCTAACGATGTCCGGTTTTCCTTTTGCAGGAATCTAAAAATGTCACAGTCGTAAACTTATGTGCGGGTTGGAATGTTTTCTCGTTCACTGCCTACATTATCGGGAAGTACACCCCCAAATCTGGTCATTTAGGGCGTCAAACCCCTGCTTGTGGAGTGTGGGAAAAATTACTTTTATCAACATTTGCGAACAAACTTGCCGTGCGTGCAAAAATTTTCCGACCGAAAGACAGTTTCAAGTCGACTTGTTGCATCTTTTGAATGGTTGGTATCAATAAATATCCGAGTTTTATCATGAAATACGTCACGTTTTTTTGAACCTGGGACCGAAAAAATACCCCACTTCTGCCTAATCCCAGGCGTAATAACTAAGCCCAAATTTCAAAACTCAATTTTCCCTGACTACTCACAAAATCATCAGCGAAATGAACGGAAAAGAGAAGAAGGGTTCTTCAGAAAAAACTTTCTTTTGGGCACTCGAGGAGATTCACGTCCGGGTTGGGGGGTCTAGACAGGGGAGATCAACCAGGGAACTTGGTCGAGAATTTGGAAAATTCGAGAATTTGGATTTGGAATTGGGAAAGTGGGCGAAAACTTGGGCGAGAATTTTTGGAACTTCAGAATTTGGGTTTTGGAATTGGAAAAGTGGGGGAGAAATTTTTGGGGAGAATTTGGAACTTGGAACTTGGGGGAACTTTACCCCTGGGCCTGGGCAATATCTACAAATCTACAAAACGCATAACACGGGGAAAACAAAATTGCTATCTACGAAAAGAATTTTATAAAATGGCCCGGCTAACTTTTTATTACTGAGAACTTTTTATTATTGAGAACTTTTTTATTAATGAGAACTTTTATTTTTGGGGAACTTTTGAGAATTTGATAACATGTTTTTGTAATTGTAAATGTAAATAACTTGATTTGATTCATTATAATTGTATTTTAAAACTGGTTTTGTTAATTTGTTTTAACCTTTCGTTGTCTGTCTGTCCCACTCAATATTTTATTTCAGTTTTCTTAAATTAAACTTCAGCAGTTGGCAAAAATACTGACTTGAGCTAGCCCGGGCGCACTCTTCTAAGGTTGGTAATTTGTTTTTCTCAACAGCTGTTTGACTTGAGTGACAGTGAATTTTTTTTTGATTGTTTTTCAATTTTGGATAAAATAGTAGTTTTTGTTTGTTTTAAATTTTGTTTGGGGGCTGGTTTGGCTATTTAGCGACAATATGTTTTTAATATCTTAGTAACCATGACTTTGTGAATAGTGCTGTCAATACTAGAAATTTTATCAGTGCTACGTTTAACCATACCTGACTTTAGATTAACAAATACACGTAACCAGTTATCATATAAAGGCCCATATCTATTCAACTCAATTTTATGCAAGATTCCAGAGTTTAAAACCATGTATGAAATTTTGTTCATTTTAAAAAACTTGCAGAAAATGCAGTAAAGGAGAGGTGAATTATTTCCTTTTTAAAAATTGCTTTTCCCTTTTTAATATTAAGATTATGTATGTAGGCCTAACTTGTGCGTTGTTATTCATTTATTGAAATGTTTTATTGAAATTTGGTACATTTAAACTTATTATCATGAATTTTTAATTATACATTGTATTTTTAATCTATTTATTTTGTTAATTGGTTAATTATTTTTTTAAGGTTGTAAGGATGTATACTACATTAATATTTACCGTAAAGGCGGGGACAATTAGAAAGTTTTTTATATGAAGCAGTCCTTTCACACGAGCAGTCTGCTCATGAAGGCAACTTGCTTGTTTGATATTTTTAAATGTATTGTGTGTGTTTAATCAAATAAATTGAATTGAATTGAATTGAATTTATTATTTTATTATTTATTATTATTATTATTATTATTATTATTATTATTTATTATTAATAATATTATTTATTTTAGAAATTGGGACAAATAATTGAACATTAAGGTGCCAACTTCATAGAAAGTTAGAAAAAAGATAGTGAAAGAATGGCATTGAATTTGCAATGGAGAATCTTAAAAATTGCCATCCACACATTTCATGTAAGTAATTTTAAATAATTTCAATGCGAACACAAAATAATAGAAGTGTTTAGAAGCCAATGCAAAACTTTCTGTTCTTATTCCATCGTTGAAATCTCCCAACCAAAAAGTTCCCTTAATTCTTTTACCCTCTATATTCATCGAGTGAAGTAGGGTTTTACAAACATTACAAAAAAAATAGTTTTATTTTTATGGCTCATAAACAGTGTCAATATTATATAATACAAAACATTGTCAATTGAAATTAACCTGGCCATGTATTTGTATGTGTGGGCCCTAATGGAGTACATATCATTATCCTTAATGAATTAAACACTTCAGTTTATATTCATCTCCGCATTTTCCCAAAAAACATTTTAGTAAATAATAATTTAAAAAATTTTAATTTATTTTTTTATTATTATTATTATTTATTATTATTATTATTATATTATTATTATTTATTATTTTTATTATTTTTAAATTATTATTATTATTATTATTATTATTATTATTATTATTATTATTATATTATTAATTATTTATTATTATTATAATTATTATTTATTTAGAAATTGTACAAATAATTGAACATTAAGGTGCAAAAACTTCATAGAAATTTAGAAAATGATAGTGAAAGAATGGCATTGAATTGCAATGGAGAATCTAAAATTGCCATCCACACATTTCAAGTAAGAAATTTTTTAAATAATTTCAATGCGAACAAAAAATAATAGAAGTGTTTTAGAAGCCAATGCGAAACTTTCTGTTTTTATTCCATCGTTGAAATCTCCCAACAAAATGTTTCCCTTAATTTTTTCACCCTCTATATTCATCGAGTGAATTTATTTTCTACAAACATTACAAAACAATAGTTTTATTTTTATGGCTCATAAACAGTGTCAATTTTATATAATACAAAACATTGTCAATTGCATTAACCCCTGGCCATGTATTTGTATGTGTGGGCCTAATGGAGTACATATCATTATCCTTAATGAATTCACACTTCAGTTTATATCATCTCCGCATTTTCACAAAACATTTAGAAAATAATAATTTAGTTATGCGATTAATTATGACACATTTCTCAAGTATTCCCTCAATAACAAACCATTCTGTTTTCCCTCAGTTTCCCTCCACTTTCAAGCTAACCTACCGTCTTTGATCAGGTGCACTGGGTTTGAACGCTTCGATTCCTCCTTCGAACCCGTGGGGCCGATCACTTTGAGCGGGTGACTGGGTTCGAAACCCGGTCCCAGGTCTGGGGGTCGTTGACACTTAGCTTCTTCCATCGGTCTGGCCAAACTGAACAAACAATCAAGTACATGGCCTCCCCGCTCATGTGGCAATGACGCGACTCCTGCCCCCCTTTCAATGCATCCCACACACCCCTATGTGTGGGCATTGCCAAGTATCTGTTTTTTAGATCTTATTAGAATGATAAAGCAATATTTGTATTGTCGTCTAACTAAAAACTAGAAGCATAATAACAAGATTTAAGTATGTGGTAATCGCATTAAAAAAGTAAATGTGTGTAGCTCGATTAGTTGCGCATTATAGTTGTTGGCAGTAAATCAAGCAACGCCCACCTGTTTGAAGAGCAGGAATCTGAGCTTCTTGGAGTCGCAGCTCTGTCCGGGTTTGTAGTTAGTCTACACCCATCGTGGTATCAATGGCATCTATACCAAGAGACCTCACCTCGATGTACAAAGCAATAATCCTAGAAAGTAGTACAAACTGATAATACAAACCTTGCCCATTGACTTTTTTTAGTTTATTACCTTTGAAGGCTATTGTTCAAAACAATATATGATTATAAAATAGTGCATATTTCATTAGTCCTCTTTCTATTTTGCA
>JAMZAV010010016.1:0-24001 GCA_024449915.1 Sweltsa coloradensis
TACAAGGATCAACTTCTTTCTGCATGGCTGGCTACACCTCCTCATCGAGAACTTGGGCAAATCGAGTCGCAAAATCCGGAGACTCCCACCGTCCGATTGGGCCACGTTCCGTCCACTGAGAACGTTGATGACTGTGTGTCTCGTGGTTTGAGACATCTGAAATACTACTGCACTCTTTGTGGCAGTTGGGACCACCCTTTCTTCAATCATCTGCAGTTTCTTGGCCCCGATCAACGCCTACCTCCGTTAGTGTTGCGTTGCCTGAGATGAAACCGCCTGCAGTTCTGATCGCCAAGGCCGACGTTGTCGTCGACCCATTGTTGCCATTGCCACTCTACTCCGTTCGCAGCGAGTGTTTGACTACGTCATCCGATTCGCGCGGATCCTGCTGGCTAAACGTTCTAAGGTCATGTATCCCAAGGGCCCTCTGCGCACAGAAGAGTTGCAGTCTTCTCTTGACATGCTTGTCAAGCTTTCTCAACGTCAGTTTTTCGCCAGTGAGTTGCGCCAGCTTGAGCAAAGTGGTAGCGTTACCTCGAAGTTGGCCTCTCTCAAGCCATTCCTCGATTCATCGGGTTTTCTCAGGGTGGCGGGAGACTGAGACACTCCTCTCTTCCTGTTGAAACCCGTCCATCCTCTTTTGCTGTCAAAGCAAGCTCACCTGTCGTCTCTAATTTGTGATGATTTTTACAAACGTTCACTTCATTCAGGTCCTTGCACTGCTCAGGCGTTGATTCAACAACAATTCTGGATTGTTTCACTCTGAGGACTGTTGCGGCAGCGCATTCACCGCTGTTTAACTTGTCTTAAGGCTCTACTGGACCCTGTATTATTTCGGTGTGTTGCCGTGGTTTCGTACTTCCATCGTATCTAACGACACAATTGAGATATCTTTATAATTTTTTTTTATTCTACTCAGTAAAGACGTCCAATGAACGTGTGTTGTGTTTTTTTTCCAAAATTGTCCTTGTTTTTTAAATAAATTTTGTTAACTTTTGGGGAATATTTTAACATTTACAACTAAGCATTAGAGACGACGTACATATTTAGTATGTATTTTGCTAATTACAGAATTTGTTAATTGAATATGAGTGAAAACATTGTACGCACTGCACTAGAAATAAAAACTAAAATAGGCTTGCATCCCGGCATTCGCCTAAGGGCTCAAGAATTCCAGGATGAAACTTTCAGCTAGGATTGCTGGTGACGGGATTCAACCGTTTTCTTCCAAATCAGAGTCTCACGCGTTATGCACGAGTTACCTCTAACGGTTATTCGGTCAAAGCAAGCCATGCAGGGTTCGACAAATGCCATGTCAGAGATGCTGGAGACATGTCGAAATATTTGTGGTCTGGAAAATTTGTTCCAAACGGACACAACAGAGATACGTGTTTTCGTGTAATATGCATTTGCCGCCTGCCGCCTCGAGTGATCCAATAACAGAACACATTGCCAATGCCCGGCGATGAGTCATTCAACACCACTTTAATAAGTATAATTTTATATACAACCTTTACGCACTTCTACCGACCTTCCGAGGATGTTCTAGTACATCAATGCAAGGCCGAAGGGAATAATGCCAGAGCGTTGATTCCATGTAATAATAATACAGTGTTTTCTATAATCCAAATGGACTTGGTTCGAGCTCTCATGCACTCATTGGCTCATTACAGCAAAACGGTCACACCCGGGAATCGAAATCGAAAGCCGAATTGAAGTTGTACTTCAACATTTACACAATGGTTATATCTGATCAAAATATCATAATTTTTGTAAACATGTGATTATAAAAGGCAAGTAATAATAATATTGACACAACAAATGAAGGCAGCAATGTTCATTCTGTATCAATGATGTACTTCGTTACGTATTTGACTTAGCGAGAAATGGTGTTGCTTTAAAATTTATTTATGCATTCTTGAATAGAGAAAATAATGTGAAAGGTTATTTCAAATGTCCCGAGAAATAATAATATAATAACGCAAGTAAGCAAACATAAAAATATACTTCGAAAGAAATTCATTACCGTTTCATAATTTCAACACACATTACATTGGTCTTCCTTCTCCTTTCACAATTATTTTTTCACTTCATGAATTAACATACGTGCCTTGCCATCGTTGTAGCATACGTGCATTACATTGGATGCCATTGGGTACAGCTATTGGGTATAGGTATTGAAGAAATACATTTGAATGAATTTAATGTATAGGTATATCATGGAAATAGTTTGTACGAATATTAAATATTTATGTTTCTTATTAGGCCGCCACCTACAGAACAAAATGTCATAATCAAACGGCCGGAGAATAGTTGACTTTTTTAATCTTTCCGTTCAATGCAGTCAGAAAAAAATCGGAAGCATAAACTCAATGATAGGTACTATTGTTGTACACTATACATACTGTACTTTTAAGGATACGGACTTGATAGAAGAAAATATGACGAGTTTCAATCGTATGAATATTCAAATGTCAAATGAATAATAAAAAACAGCACTTTCTTCAGAAGCCATTTCAAATTCCCATTCTTATATGCCAGTCATAAATGGATCAGTGCATGGTTGCATCAGGAGGTGGCTTTGCACAGCTAGCTAAAATATCATCCTGATTAAATGTATTCACAACCATATTAATATTATGGTATACTTATGTACGTAGCTATAGCGCAATAAACGGCACGTTACACGTTCCCACGCATAATAAATTGTAATAATAAGTAGATTAAAATATGTACCAATCATGCCTCAAGTATGTCTTGTGTCTTAAATCAGCGTTTCGCTTCGAATATACATATACTTCTTACGGCGTGTTTCGATTCCACAGTTTTCAGTCGTAAGATTTATACACTTTTTTCATTCACCACATACATTAACAACCAATTTGGAATTTCCTGATCATAAAATTACTCAATCACCCTAGATCTAACACCCTCTGTTGTAACTCGTCCACGGAGCGAGACTGCAAACGATGTGAAATAAATAGTGCTTCGCGCCTCGCGCCTCGCGCCTCGCGGCGCACCGTATCGGAGCTTCTGCAGTACATCGTGCAGCCACAGACGTACATTGCAACTGCGGCCGTCTATTGGACGGCTATTATTCGAATATTCTGAGTGACATTTGCGAAATCCCACCTCCAGTGCCTCTTTCAAGCTCCCATTATCACCAACTTAGGCCTACAAGCCAAACTCCGGTTGACTCTTAAGTTTCGTGCACGGTCACCACAACCCATCATGTCGGATCTTCCTTCGGCTCGCGTGCAAGCGTCGCGGGCCTTCTTGAAAGTAGGCACGAATTTTGCTGGGCCCTTCCGAGTGAAAGCAAGCAATCGTCGCAATGCTGCGCTCTCCAAGGGCTATCTATGCTTGTTTGTGTGTATGAGTACCAAGGCTGTGCACCTCGAGATGGCGTCAGATCTGTCCACCGACGTTTTTCTTGGTTGCTTAGACCGACTAGTTTCCCGAAGAGGACTTCCCTCGGACATCTATTCCGATAATGGACGTAACTTTATCGGTGCTGCACGTCAGCTTCGAGAAGTTACCGAGTTTCACGCTCATGCCAGCGCTGCAATATCCGATTCCCTCATTGCCCGCACAATCCAATGACATTTCAGTCCCCCGTATGCCCCCAACTTCGGCGGCATCTGGGAGGCCGGGGTCAATTTGGCAAAAAGCTTGCTGCATAGACTTATCTCCGACTCGCCACACACTCACGAGGAGTACGCCACGCTCTTCTGCCGTATTGAAGCTGGTTTAACAGTCGGCCCCTGTGCGCTCTTGATTCGCACCCTGAAGAAAGCTGCTCTTATCTGACCCCAGGACATTTTCTTGTCGGTTCCGCTCTTCTAGCTCCTCCTGAGCCCCTCGTAGTTGAACACTCTTCGCGTCTTTCACGTTGGCGACGTGTGCGCCAGTTACATCAGTCCTTCTGGACACGGTGGCACACTGAATACCTCCTGACACAAATGCAACGTGGAAAGCGGCTGCGCGGTAGTCCCAACTTGCAAGTCGGCGATGTAGTCTATTTTCGAGACTCTTCTTCCCGCCCATTGTCGAGGCCCATCGGTCGCATCACTGACCTTATGCCCGGTAAGGATAGTGTCGTGCGTGTTGTTGTCAGTACGCACGGCCACAGCAGTTTCATTCGCCCAGTCTATCGACTTGTGGTTCTTCCCCATGCGTAGTTAGCTTGGAAGCTTCGTATCGTTTTACTTTTCGTTTTCTTTGAGTTTTGTTTCGTTTTCCTGTCAATGTGACTTTAAAATGTGTATTTTGGTGGGCGGTATTGTTCGCGCCAGTCTAAGCTCACTCTTGTTTCACGTAGTATTTAGTTTTCACTTCCCTCGTACCCCTCTTGCTTATCTTATCTCTCTTGTTAACCTGACCTAGACAGGTCGTAGGCTCGCCCCTATTGCATTCGAACTGCCATAGCATTCAGATCTCAGTACGGCTGTCTGTTCTTGACAGCGTATTCGTATATTTCATAGTTACCTCGAGAGCAACAGCCAACAAGTATTCTTCGTGGTCACTCTGTGATAATTTCTTAACACACACAGTTCACAGTGCTTTAATATACAAGTGATATTTTAGTTGATTTTTCATGTGCATTAATTGGTGTTGCATAATATATTACTTTCACTATTGTCTATTCCCCTTCTACTCTCATTTCACTAGGCTAGCCTATCATTTTTTCCTCTCTTCTTCACCTTCCTTCCCTTCATCAACACCTCGTTCGAGCGGCAAGTTCGCCGTCTCCATTCAACTGTCTCGGAGCCAAGGTAAGTTAGATTGTGATTTGTTTTCTTCATTTTCCCTTCGTTTCTATTGGCATCATCATCTTGGTGTCAACACGAATAACAAAAAATCGAACATGCACTTTAAAACAGTACTGGCACGTAATATCATTATTTCCTGCACCAACATTTAGAATATACTGTACAGTGTACACCATTAGTATAATATACCGAACACTTATCAAACACATACAAAATAGTTGAAAGACGATACAGATAGACCACAAAGCAAGCGCAACACCAACTGAAATTTAGTCAAGTTGATTTGCTGTTGTATATAGGTGGTTATTCCCTCTACGCTCAAGCATCGTCCGTGGCGCAACGGTTAAGGACTTGGCCTACAGTTTGAGAGTTTAAGTTCGAAATTTTATAATTAATTGAAATTAATACATGTTGTGATCCACCTTCAGGCAATCGACTGGTGTCAGAAAATAAGACGAAATACCTACATAAAACCGATATTTTATGAATCAAACTTTTTTTTTTCGTTTATATATTTACCTCCCAGTAGCGCTACGGATGCCGCGGGAAACTAGCGGGAAAGCCCAAACATGTTTGTTGTGATGATATTCTATTATTATTAACATCTTCTTAGCATATTCTTCAATCCCTAGTTATACTTTAAGAGTTCCTTCCCTTATCGTACTTGTCTCTCCCAGTCCCACTTTACATTTATTTTGAGGTGGCTTATATTGACGTAATCAGGTTTCAGTGCAAGTACTTACGTGGCAATCGTTTCGATGGTCGCTTGGTGGTGATATCACAGCATCTGAAATAAAGATAATTATGATATGAGATAAAATCAATTGTATTAAACATTTAATTACGGACCAAGCTTAGAACGTGTTCCCGTCCCCAACTGCTATTATGGTAGGTAGGCCTTCCATTTAACTCACCAACTCATTCATACACATAAACATATAGCACAGATGAAGACTCGTCTCAGTTGGGTGATATACTCACTCGCTTCGCTTGCAGTTTTTATTAATTGTGATCGACCCAATGTTCGTGTTTCGTACTATAGTTTCATTTTTGTTATTTTTGTTTTCAGCAACGTGGGTGGCATTCCTTGGAGAGACAGAGTTCTGTGTGTGTGTGAGGGGGGGGGGTTAGTTCTATTGAAGCTAGCCACTACTTACAGGTAGAGAATAAAATGCCTCCGGCCAAGGTCGACAAGTACTGTTCTGGGTTTGTTGACAAAAACAGCTGTGTAAAATATCAATTCACTCTCAGGTATAGATGATTCACGGAACTTGCCATTCTTCTGCCAACCCAAAGGCATTGTCGGTTCCAAATTAAATGCACCAACCAACTTTACACAATTTTGTAATTCTATTTTAATTTTGATATTCCCTTAACTACACCAATGCAAATGACTGATGTCATCATTCACCAATATGTTCTTTATTATTTGATGATGAATAATTTTAATTTTAATTTTAATTTTAATTTCAATTTTAAATTATTAATTTTTCTTTAAATACATTGTGGATAAACTGCGAATGGGGTTTAGTCTAGGCAGGCTAGATGTTATTCACAAGGTAAAGGATTTTATTTTTCTTATTGTTGATTGATTGATTGGATATTGCTTAACATCTCATATAAATGCAACTTGGCTAGTCGAGACGAAGGGAGGGACGTAAGGGTTTGACGCGGGGGACAAGGGGTGGACAGGCCTGTGCTGGTCAGAACCAGCCACAAGCATGTGGGGAGGGCAGGGGTTCCCCCACGTCGTGGTCCGTCTCCGTCTGTGTCATCATCCGTCCGAGTTGTCATTGTCGTCGCCGTCGGGGAGGTTGTCAAGGGAAGGGGAAAGTTCCCCGACGACGACCCAGAGCTCGCCATTAGTTTCAGGGAGAAAAACTCCCCTAATCACGGGAGTTCTTATTGGTGTATGAAATAGAACTAAGTGAAAATGAGTTTCCATTGAATCATTGTATTTTTATTTTTAATTGTATGCTTCCAATAAATGTGTACTAATTCATTGTAACCATACGGGAGATAATTGTATAAATAACTGAGCCTCCACCTAGCTGTTTTCAATAATTCGACATTGGCCATATTTACATATTGATATGCAAATTCATCTGATTAATTTTATTAACTTCATTAATATTCCATATATCAAACACATCTATATCTATAATGTATCACTGAGCAATCAAATATCAAAGCCAATCATCAATTTTACTAATTTGACTTTGTAATTAATATTAAATTGAATAATTACTATAAAACTAATTAAGCTATTTATTGCTTAAAATTCCAAGTTAAAGTAGGGCAATATGTGAACCAATTATACTTAAGATGTTTGCCGCTTATTTGAATTTTGAAACTATTTGGTTAATTATTGAAGAAATAATTATTGTTTTAAGATCAAAAATCTTACCACTACCAGCATGGTACTTGGTTTACCATTAACATTATGCGCTTGGCCGGTACCACTTTTTCTAAGACGAGACCTTCGAAAAGCTTCTCTCACTTTCGATCGCGCATGGAAGCTGCGTATCATTCGGGTTTCTAGGAATTATCTAGAGTCTGAGTGAATTAAGGTCGATGTTAACCTGACTCTAAGGTAAAGGGGGTAGCCAGGGGTGTATATGAAGGCAATTCGTAGGTGAAGGAGGTCTAGCTAATAAGTGAAGAGCTTAGGATGTCACATGACTGACGAACAACATAAAACTTCTGTGAACAGGTGGCTCAATAGAGAGGTTTGAGAGGAGTCGTAGTGTGAGTGCATGCCGGCGCAGGCCGCGAGAGTTATCAATTAGCAGTTTTGTTACGGTCGGAGATACGGCCTCTGTGTTTCGATAATATGTAGTCATTCAATTGCCTCGTTTAGTAGACCTGCGTGAATTGATCCACAATGTTGAAAAAAAATCGTCATATTCTAAAGCAAGTCAACGGTTATTCTTCGGATACTTAAGTAGTCAAGTGATATGTGGAATATTTCCATATTTTACATCGTGTGTTCTGTTTTTAATTGTGTTGCGCGCCATCTTCAGGAAGTCTTACAGTTGTAGGTGATTGTTGTCAAGTTTCAATAGTAACTTGTTAACTATTAAAATATACCTTATAAAACTTATATTAAAACCTTTATTTCGATGGATTCTGGCCAACTTTTTCAACTTTCTTTCAAAAGGAACTGCATCACCATAACATTAATGTCCATGTAAATATGAACGTTGTAGCTTCACCCATTTGGTCAGAATTTGCCCAAATGTCACGAAAATATCGCACTAAAAATCGAAACAAATCGTAAAAGTATTATATTCATAAGAAATATTTTTCTTCAATTGTACCAAAAAACGTGACAGGTCTAAGTTTAAAGAATTCGAAAGTCCCCTCCAATTTTCATTAAGAACGAGTATGCCGTTTCCCCGGTGCGAACAAACAGACAAAAATACAAAAAAATTGGGGGGTCAGTGAAATTGAAGTCTTCGTTTTGCTCATCTAATTATATATATATATTAAATGTTTTAACTTTGGTTTTATAGTAGGTGACTATGGGTGTAGTCACTTTTTTTAATTTCTATCTTAAGTTCTAACATATCACGTCATAGTCGCCTACTATAAAACCAAAAGTTTAAACATCATATCCTCCCAACTCGGTTTAAAAGAGACGGTTTGTAATTCACCAGTTAATTTCGTATGTAGTTTAAAAGGCAGTCTAATCTTCCCTACACACGTTATTAACATTGTACAAAACCGAGAAAAAAATATATATTAATTTTGTTTCTGTTTCTAAACCTTGATAAAGCTAGGTGAAATCCTAATGAAACGTCGGTAATAAAGTATTATTTTATTATAAATCACACGCAGTTTTACCTCAAAATATTTTCATAAACATATTATATAGATAGATTTTTTAAATGAAGAAATATAGAAAGTGGTGCGGATACATGTTACGTAGCATAATTTCGAAAACAAAACCCAGCGATCCAAAAGAAGAGTCAAGAAATGTAGTTCACACCATACCGTGTGACTGTGAACAAGAGTACACTGGGGAAACATCAAGACCAGTTATCATCAGCATAGGTGAACATAAAAAAACAATAGAAGGGAAGACCAGGATGCCATCAAAGTTAAAAGATCATTTCGACGTGTGCAAGGAAAACATCAACTGGGAGGGGGTTAAAATAATCTTAAAGAAGAGAATGCCGACATTAGGAAGAGAAAAGAAGCTGCAGTCATGTCATGCATTGAAAATGTAATCAGCCAGGCCACAAAAAAAATCGGCCCCATATGGCGCAATCTAGTCAGGAAGAAGTCACTAGGGCACAACAACACGGGTGGAAGCCTCCGGAAACACAGTGAGATTGCCAGTGTGTCAGTGTCTGACGATGGAGACGGACGTCTCCAAAATTTCACACAAGTAAGTGTTTAAAATATAGACCTCGGTTAGTAGTTAAATACACTCGTCTAATAACTAGTAAATTAACGTTTATTGGAGAAAAGGTAAGATTTTATAATGTTGAGGGTATTTCAAGGGAACTAGTTGTAGGAAACGAAACTATATCCTGGCTATGCGTTAACAGACCTCCCAACTATATTACAAAGTCAGATTATGTGAACGAAATAGAAACCTACTGGAAAGGAAACAATAACAAATACTGTATATATCTGGGGGACATCAACATTAACTCACTTGATAACCATGATGATAAAGTTTAACTGTATCAGTCAATCCTAACAACGATTGGTTTTATCCAATGCATCACAAAACCGACAACGGAGGAGATAGTACACAAGCAGTCTTAGGGTACGTCTGTAATCGTTTTTCGACTGCTACCCTGCTAAAAACTTGCCTGCTCTGTGCTAGCCTGCTTACACCTCACCTACTCAGCGATTTTGTCAACAACTACTCGAAGCCTGCTTGGCCTGCTTATCATGGCTTCCCACTGCCTACTTAACGGACATACGTTTTTAAGTCGCTCTCAAAACCCACCCACGAGAAGGCGGTAGCTTGAGTCTTTTTTATAAATTTGTAAACAAACAAACTTTCTTGTGTTTGTTAGTCTATGTGCGTTGTATCTCTCGTTTATGGCTTGTCATAGGGTCTAGACCTAGCATAACCTCCTTGGCCAAGGTCAAGAAGTTAAAAATAAATTTAAAAACATCAAACTATATCACGAAACATTCAAAATGCTACATTTTGGCTGGCTAGGCCTAGGTCTAGGCTACCCTACGCTAGGCCTAGGCCCCACCTTTACCTAGCTATGCCCTAGGGCCTCGGCCTAACACATGCATTTAGTTGTTTTAATTCCTGACACTGCTAATTTTCTACGTGGTAAGAAAATAATTCATTAAATATAAGATCCTAGGAACAATTTAAATTAATTAATTACAATCCTGCTTGCATTTCACTTCTTCGCATTCGGCCATCTTGAAGTAGGCGAAGTAGGCTCACAAGCATACACTTTCGGCGACTACGCTCGGGTGCTAACCAAGCAGACGACCGATGCCTTCTTGTGACATTTCGACGCCAACTTCATCACGTGTTTCCGGCTAACGAGTCGACTTAGCCAAGCAGACTCGCTCAAAAGTCGATTACAGACGCACTCTAGTCCCCACTCGACTACTTTTGCCTTGTGACCTCAAGGTCACAATAATTGTCTTTTACCTACTTAGAGCCTAAGCTCTTTATAGGGGAACTGATTTTTATAGAAGGACTTGATTATTATTTTTCTTTGGCTTTTTACTTTGTCTGGAATTTAGTGTTGATAGTGACAGGAAAGCTTATTGGTGCTTGAAGGATTGTCTTCGGGTTAAAGCTTTGAGTTGTTTTAGTCATAATTGACTAGAGAAGCCAAGGCCATCTTAGGTCGTTTGTATTTTAAGGTTTGTTCATGGTCGAAGTTGCCGAGGGAGTCATGAGAGGGTTTCCACACTGCCCTAGGCTTGCGTAGAAAGACGTGTTTTCTTGTGCATGACTGATCGCAAGGATGGAACCTTCAGGTCATTGTGAAAATCAGCATTACGAATGAACCAAGGGGTTTTGGTTGCTATTCGTAGAGCTCTTTTTTGGATCCGTTGTAGGGTATCAATATGTGTCTTTGCAGCAGCTGCCAATGCAGGTGCTGCGTAAGAAAGAATCGGCCTGATCAGTGATATGTATAGCAGCACTGAGTTTGCTAGTGACAAAGAGCTCCGTTTGTTTAGTAGGCAATATAGCATTCCCAACCGTTTGGTAGTTTTATTGGCAGTGCTTTTGATGTGGGCTTGCCAAGTGAGTTTTTGGTCCATGATCACGCCAAGGTACTTGGCTGATTTATTTGTTGGAATTTCCTCATCGAATAGTTCGAGGTTGTCATGGTCAATGACCCGAGGGGTGTCGCACCTCAAGGGTCTGGTGAATAACACTGAGTCGCTTTTTGGTTACATTTATTTTAATGCGCCAAATTTCATACCATGATTCCAGGGCGTGGATGGCTTTTTGTAATTTGGCGTAAGCACAAATTGTCGCTTTCCATGATTGTGCTATAATAGCTGTATCATCAGCATAATGGCATAGAGCACGCCATCCACCCCAGGCATCATTTATAATGTAAACATGGTTGGTCCGAGTATAGATTCCTGTGGGACGCCTGCCGTGATATTTCTGTTAGTGGATGAGAAGTTGCCAATCTGAGTATGAAAGGTTCTATTTTGAAGATATGAGTATATGATTTTTGTGAGTTATAATGGGAGGTCAATTTGATGGAGTTTGAATATTAGGCCATCGTGTCACACACGGTCAAAGGCCTGGACTACGTCCAGGTAGGCCACTGCTGTTAATTTATTTTTGCTGAAGCCCTCGGAGATATGCTCAACGAGTCTAACTAATTGGTGTGTAGTTGAGTGTCTTGCACGGAATCCGAACTGTTCGTTAATTATTATTTTCTTTTCCTTTAAATGTTTACTCTAGCGAGTAAAATTCTTTCAAAAATTTTAGAGATGCCAGAGAGTAGGCTAATCGGGCGGTTCAGGCTTAGTAGTACATGTTTAGATCATATTTACGTTCGAGGTATTGACCATACTTTCAAATCAGCTGTGTATACAACTCAAGTCAGTAATCATTATGTAGTAGCCGTATCGACCGGCATTAAGATAAACAACAACAATGAATTCCCAACACACAACAATGAATTATAAAGTGACTCCCAAGAAATGCATCGATGACAAAAAATTATCAGGAATTTTGAAGGGTATTAAATGAGAATATTTACTTGTAGCGACTAACTGTAGCCAATTATATGATGCAATATACATTAATTTTTAATCGGCTTATGATAAGGCGTCATACACTAGAGAGAATCAAGGTATACAAGAGTAAGCAAATGTGGGTGACAAAGAACAGCTTAAATTAAAAAAAGAAAGAGACTGCGTTTCAAAAATGGAAAAATTGTCCACAATTAAGTGTGTGTAAAGATATGTACTGTTAACCAAAAACCAGATGAAAGAAAAAGACAATTTTTTCTTTGTGAAGGCCGAGGCCTGAGGTAGAAAAATAGTGGACTGTAAATTGTAGAAATAATGAATCAAAGCAAAACTTACCCAGATTGTTGTGTGGGCTTGAGAAAACGTGGCCATAAGAGGGCGGCGCAGTGTGGCTAAAGTTGGGAGTGCCCACCGCAGGAGATAGAAAAAGGATTAAAGAACTCGAGTTAAAGAAGAAAAGAAAGAAGAAAAGAAGAAGAAAAGAAGAAGAAAGAAGAAGAAGAAGAAGAAAAGAAGAAGAAGAAGAAAAAGAGAAAACCCCTCGCAAGAGTTGACCCGGGACAGAACGGAAGAAAACTAAAAGGGAGGCGTGAAAACAGGCAGCTAGGACTTGAATAATGGGAACTGACTGTTAAAAAAACTGTTCCTGTTTGCACTGTTCACTGGAAAACGGTAGAGACTGAATAGTTTGAGCGTCCCAGAGCAGGCGAGAGACGAACTACGCCTATGGGGGTGGGGCACCAACGACGAAGACGAGCAAAGTCAGGAAAAAAAACAGATAACAAAAACGGGTTAAGGGGGAAAGAGGGGAAACACGGGGTAAAACAACAAGACAGAATGATCATAGAAAATGAAGGGGAAAAATAAAAAACTAAAAACTAAAATAAGAACACGGGCGTTACATACCGCCCCCAAAAATAAAACGAAAACCTTTTTTTTCTAAAAAAGTACAAAAACCCAAAACCAAAACAACGAAAAAAACGATACAAGAAGCTCTCTTCGCGGTTAAGCAAAAAAAGCTTTTCCCAGTTTTTTGAGGGTCTGGTAGAACCCGGGATCCCCAAACGTATTGGGCGACGCGGGAAACCCCATCACGCCCGGGGGGAAGAATTTTCCACACCCCCCGATGGGCCAAAAAAAAAGAGGACTAGAAAGGGGACGAAAAAAAAAAACTACGTCTCCTATAAGCGTGGAGCTTCCACAATAGCGTATGCAGATATTCTTTCGCCAGCAGTTCCAAAAGGTCTGGTGAAGCTATCGAACACGATGCCAACAAGCCGGGTCTTGACCTTGTCGTCCAGGAGACTTCGGGGGGAGAAAAAAGGGGGAAAAACCGATTAGAAGTGACCAGGATAAGATATTGATACCTTCAGCAGGGTCCCGGAGGGGGCACATAGAGGACGGCTTTTGAGCACGGCCTAAATGCGAGTGAATAAAGTTTCATACTCCTCATGAGTGAGGGAGGTGTCCCCAAATACCGGGTAGAGCAGAGTTTTGGCAGATTTTAACTACTGCCCCCCAGGGGCCCCCGCCAAATTTTAGGGGCATAAGGGGGGTTAAAATGCCAAGGATTTGACGAGAGGAAAGTGCGCTGGAGAGGGGAAATTTCGGAGTGCAAAAAGAAAATCGTAAAGTTCACGGAGCTGCCTAGCGCTCCTACTTTAGTTACGCCCGCAATCAAATAAATGTCGAGGGTAGGCCTCTCCGAAAAGAAACGGTCAAGGCAAGCCGGGAAAAGCTTCCGTGGACAGCTCTGAGACCATTTCAAGATGGACTGTTTTGGGGGCCATGCATACGAAAACGCAGAAACCCCTTTTGGTGAAGGTGCGTTTCGACGCATGCTGGTTTTTTTTTACCATAAAAAGGCCCGCGAAGTCTTTTTGACAAAAGAAAAGACTCAAGAATTTTGTAGGGGGTTTCGGGAAAACAGCCATCTGAGGCTGGAGGGGCTTAATCGAAATTTGGGGCAATTTAGACACTGATGTAACTTGACGAACAACCCAAAGAGAAACAACCCAATAGCACTTTTGTATCAAACCCTTGAACTTTTTCTAGGACCGGGGGAATGAAACGGACTTTGATAAGAATCAAAAAGAGACCCGCAGTGGCCTCCTTGGAAGGGGGAGAGGATGGCGCGCTTCTTCATTGGGGAAGAATGACGCAAACGCCCCGCCCACCCTGGAAACCCAAGGGGCCCGGAAAAGGTTTGAGAGAGTGAGCCTGGAGATACTTGTTATCCTGAGCAAGCTGGGGGTCTCTTTAGCATAATAATGCTGCGATTGATTTTAACGAAGAGGCCCCAAGAGCCTTTTAATTTTCCGGGGCCCCCACCGTCCCGTGGGGGGTGAGCCCTTTTAAGTGTTTTGCTAAAAGGAGTCGAGGATAACAAAACCCCCCAGGCAAACCCCTTGAGTTTTTGGGGAGGTAGAAATTTTTGGAAAGTTCCTAACGAGGTCAGGAGCATCGACATGAGCGAAAAGAGTGACTGCTGCGGTTTCGCTCAAGAGCTCAAGCTAAGCCCAACGAGGGCGGGGATCCCCCCAGTGACAGGGGCTTTAGTGGGGAACTGGGGCCCAGAGAGCCATTAAACGGATGTCAGAACTGAGCTGGGTTAACCCACGAGAGGCGCAGTCGGGGGGTTTTTTCCCTGGGAAAGGGTACATGGGCCCAGCACAGGGAAGTGCTCTCAAGGACTTCCACACGCATTCGCGACGAAAGTCTTGAGGCGATTAGGGGGAGTAGAAAGCCACGAGAGAGATCTGCGAGTCAGAAAAGGGAAGTCCGAGGTAATTAAGAGGGGCCCATGAGGGCAGAGAAACGGGGAGCAACCTAGTGAGGGGGATGCAGCTAAAAGCTCCTTTTAGGAATGGTCATGGGGTTTAAGGGGAGCAACCTTCTGTTCGCGCGCACGAGACTAACGGGGGGTAGGGGGGGCTGGTCTCGGTCAGACCCAGCAGCGTAGTTTTCCGAGGCGTCACAGAAGCCGACGACCCAGCGGGGTACAATCGGGGGGAAACCCGGGGGGACGCGGAAGTGAGATTTCCGGCCCTCAGCAACAGAAAAGCCAGTTTTTGGAAAGCTGTAGGGGGGAGGGGCATCACCCCTTGCCCTGAGCAGCCAACTTTTGGAGGAAAATTTTCACCAACGACGAAGGGTTGAGGGGAAACCCCCGAGGGCGAAGAGCGTTTGAGGCAATGCCGTTTTTTTCGGACAACCCCTTAAAAGGGTTTGAGTGTGGAATGAAATGGTCAGAACAGGAATTCCACTAAACCCGAGAATCTTGATGCCTTCGTCGCGGGTTGAGAGAAAAGGGGGGTTTCTTGTGACCCTCAGGGAGAGCTTTCAGGACAACAGGATTGTTGCTCGCCCTTACGGAGCTCGAAAACCGCCACGAGCGGTGGAGCTTGTAACTGACTCTGCAGCGGAGGCTCATCGAGAGTTTCAGCCCCGGAAACAATGCCCGTAAATATACGTGTGGGATAAAGGGGTGGCAGCGGAGGGAACTTTTTCCCCTTCATCGTGCACGATTTGCGAAGCACCTTTTGGGCTTGGAAAGCTGAAGGAGACAACCCAAAAATGACTGTTTAGCTGTATTCTTGACGGGGGAACGGGGTTTGGGGTCCCCAGAAAAGTGCTAAAACCGCGATCAGGGGGTTGATGGAAATGGCATACTTTTTGACGAATGCCCGCGCAATCACGATAGTGGAGGGGAAAGGTAGTTTACACGGGAGAGTCACGTTGGAGCTTCGGCCGCTCAGGAGGAGCTGATTGAGGAAACCCCTTTCTCGTCGGAAAAGAGCCGTTGAAGACAACCGCATTTTTCTACTGGAGCTAGTGGCTTGTGGACCGTGTGTGGAACGATGTAGCCGAGGGAGTAGAGGCGGGCTGCATATTTGCAGTTTTTCATACTCTCGCATGAACTTTTGATAAGCTCATCGTGCTCGGGACGCGTCGCAAACGTCGTCCAACAAATGTTTCTAGTGGCGGCTTCGCGATTGCGCCAGAGGAAACATATGGCTTAAAAGGGAGAGAAAGAAAACGCCACTACGCGTGAGTGTTAAATAAAGAAAATGACGCTCACACAGCTACCCTCGGGATCTACTTCCCGGAGGGGGGGGAAACTTCTTCCGTCTCCCAAAAAGGCCCGGTTGCGCTCAAAGTTGAGGAGCAAGCGAACAGAGAGACAGGAAAATCAAAAGACGGTTCGACAAACGACTTGGTCCAAGACTACCCACCCAAAACACGTTTTGATGGCCGACGGACTACCGCCTCGGCGTGGTCACCTGACCTATTCAGGATTCTGGGGGAAGGTCGGCACCCAAAAAAAAATCACTTTATCGGGTACATAAAATTAGATGCAAGGGGCATCCACGAAAACGTTCGGGAATTTGCGAGAAGGACAGGTCGGGAGGTGATTGGCTATGGTCGGGGAAACGAAGCTGAAGTGAATCCTTTTTCAGGGAAGAGGGGGCGATGCAATGGGCTTGCACATTGCCGCAACCTGTGGGGGCTGCGGGCCTATTCCCCAGAGTTTTACACGTCGGCTAGGTTGAAATTTTAGGCTAGCTTTGGCCAGGGGAACAAATATGGCCGATCCTGCGAACAGCACTGTCTGCGACTAGGGCGGTATCACGGAGGTGGCATGAGGAAAATTGGGCGAGACACCAGCGTCCTGAAGGGGGAATGCACTTTTTGAGAGAGGAGGTACGACTTTAGAGTTTTCCATGGAAAATGAACTGTTGAGAAAGCAAAAACGAAAGAGGCGATTGCTCCCACTGTAGAGCAAAATGCTCTTTGAAGTGCACTGAGACTTTTATGTGCGAGCCCATGCAGTTAAAACAAAGCTGCAAGAGTCGCAGCGTGCGTACTTGTCATCGAGGGTTTCTTTGAAAATTTTTGCACTGATAAAAGAATGAGTTGTTTACAAACAGGACGCAGGGCTGCTGCTTTACACAGAGCGTGAGAATTTAGCGCGAACCGCCCCGAGGCGGCGGGAGGTGTGGGGTTCTTTAGCCGCGAGCTGAAATTAAAATCTTGACAGGAGAAATTTGACAAGATTGGTCGTTTTTTTTTCTAACTGCACACAGCTCCGTGTTCGAGACTTTCCTCGATGAAATCTAACGAGCTTACGTCGGGTAGCGTGCGTGAGTGCTTATTTTCAAGCTTTTTCGAGTTTACGGTCTAGGTTTGACAAAGTCAAAGAGGCAACAAAAAAAACGCCTAAATCGGGCAAAATTTAAGCTTTTAAAGATCAACGGAGTTTTCGATGCACGTGAGGAAAATTGAAGGCTTGATGGAATGCGATTATAGGGCGTAAATTCTAAAATCTTCTGAAAATAAGGCTACTAACAACGATTTTTTGATGCGAGATACAAGAGCTTTGACAGCTAGTGGGTAACACGTTTGAGATTTTAAAACCGATTCGTGGCGAGAGCAGCATCAACGCGAGGTTTTTTTTAAAAAATGAAACTTTTTAACATTTTTAGAGATTGGTTTTTACGATGAGAGATGTGAAGAGCGAGTAATATTCTGTTTAATTAGCAATACACCTGAGAAAATGGGATTTCGATCTAGGGGAAAGTAATAGGAACTTTGGCGACCCTAGGTTCAGCCCAGCTTGTTTTGACTTAATTTTTTTTGCAGAAGATAACGAGAGAGCGCCGAAAAGAAAAGTTTGAAACTTGCTTAGCTTTCTCGTATCTAGGGTGTGTCGGGCAATGAGTTTGCGTTCAGGTCTTTTAGAGATATTTTAATCTTGGGAATTCGTTTCCAGGGTCGATAACTTTTCAAAAAGAGGGCCCGACAGAAAACACATCACCAGGAGATAGATTAGCGAATGAGTCTAGGGACGTTTTTCACTGGGGTGACATTCTGGCCTTGTACAGACTTTTTGGGGGGCAGCAATTTAGTTCATTGCGGAAAAAAATACAAGTTAATAACAATACGAAGTCAAAAAAATCGAGCGAGAAATGACTAAACATATGACACTGTTTATTATACGAACGCGTGAGCGAAAAAAGAGAGAGAGAGTGACATGGAATGTAAACACGAACAGTGCAACGAACGACAGGTAATGCAAAAAATACTTTACAAAACCCCGGAGTGATTGAGGAAACAATAGATGTGCACTGATCGAAAAATATCGACAAGTATCAGAGATGGGCCAAACGAACCAGATTCCCAAAGTAATAAAAAGGAACAAAATACACGAGGGGAAAATACACAGAGAGACCAAGGCAATGAAATGACAACGTGGTGAGAAACACAGTGCAAAAGCAATAACCGGAGAAAGGGTTTAAAAAAACTTTCTCGAGATGACCGAAATGTCTTCAACTGATAAAAATTATCGGGGCCGGGGGACCAAAAGTGAAGGCCCAGGCCTGAGGTGAAAAAAAGTGGGCGGAAATTGTAGAAATAAGAATCAAGCAAAAATTACCCAAATTGTTGTGTGGGCTTGAGAAAAGTGGCCCGTAAAAGGGGGCGCGTGGGGGTAAAGTTGGGGAGTGCCCACCGCAGGGATAGAAAAAGGATTAAAGAACTCGAGTTAAAAAAAAGAAAAAGAAGAAGAAGAAAAAGGAAGATAAATGCCCGCGCAAGATGTTTAGCAGGGCAAAATCCTTTTTTATTTAAATCGATTTCACGGATTTACCGGGCATTTTTTTATGCTGGCGTGAAAATTTTGGAAAAATTGCTGCCTCCAATAAGCAACATATAACCACGATTTTGGACGTAAACCCTTTTCCCCTACCAAAATATGAAGACACCTTTTTTTTTAAAATTAAATGGGGGAAATTTTTTTTTTCATTGAGATATTTTGTCTTCTCAAACAAATTTGGAGATATTCGAAAAAAACACTTTTTTTGGGCCCCCATTTTCCAAAATGGCGGCCGAAGCTCCAGTCCCATTGTAGGGGGGTTTTAGTATGTGATAAGATACTTTAAGGAAGGTCTCTGCAAAAAAACGCGACACGCAATTTTTTCCTCCAAAATCTTATTTTACGGATTATTTCGCGGGGTTCCTAGATTTAGAGATTTTTAGTTTATAGTGAAGTTTTGCTTGACGTATTTTTTTTAGCGTGGTACTTTTTTTAGTCACGAATTTTCATTAGTATTTGGGTTTTCCATGACTTTAGTTAAGAGTGAAGGGATCTCAACGTCGGGCTTCAGATCGCAGATCGTGGTGTCCAGGGGTTTACTTTAGGTTAAGTAAGTGGACAACTTTTTAAACGGAAATGATTTTTTTAAAAGAATAGGGAATATGGAAAGGAAACTTTTAGATGAGTTTTTCCCCATTTTCCCGGGAAGGGACAGCGACTGCCCAATTTTTAGTACTTAGCATTTTCTGAAAATAGGCTGTAATGAAAGAGATAGAAACATATGAGGGACACAAGGCAAAAAACATGTCCCCAGTTTTTGGGAAAAAAAATAGATCAGGGAAAAAAAAAATAGTAAATACCCGGTAAACGCGAACCTACCAAACATAGTAGCGCATCCGCTAATACTTTTTTTTGATGACATTGAAAATACAATCCCCCGGTAGAATCCAAAAGTGTTATAACGTACGAGAGAACGGCGTGTCGTAAAGTTTTTTAAAGCTGGGGGGGGGGCAAACCCCTCGTGATTAGTGGTGTACACTGGGGTCTGGGCAAGCCCCAGCCGCCCGGACCCTTTTTGCCCCGGCGAATAAAAAATTTTCTATACTTATTTTTTTCGTATGTTTTAATGCACTGGACTCTGTAAACGAGTTTTACTCAACAATCTGCGATCTAAAAAACAAAAAATTTTAAAGTGAATGGCCCATTTTAAAAAATTCAACAAATTTTTTATGAATGACGAATCATACGGCAAACATATTTTTGTTTTACCCTCTTTTGAAAAAAAAAAACTAACTGAAGGCTAAATTTTGTACCTTTCATATTTTTAAATTAAAGATATAATTTAATCTTTTCCCCCATTAAACACAAAAACTACACACCTTTTCCTTTATTTTAAAAACCCTTACACTACCCCTACTTACACCTAAGAGGGAAAAATTTTCCCCCTTGCCACTTCCCTATAAAAAGTCACTTCACCACTCCCAAAGATGAAGAACGCATAACGTGCGACACAGCGTCCAAAAACGCAACTTGCTTCTGCCAATAACCTAGCAAATCATTCAAAGGGTGTTTTTTAGACGTGAGTCTGGGTCACGTGTCTATGAGTAACCGGCATACAATACAAGACGGGTGTCTGGTTACGCGTTTAAAAACCAAAGTGGCTGAATCTGGCGGGCAATTGGGGAAAATGCCCAAGGCGTACCGGGGCGCAGGCGGTATTTAATGTTTAAAACCCAAAGCAATATTGTAGCGCACGGTCAACTCCAAACGAATTTACTCGATCATGGTTTTTTATTTTGCAAACAAAAAAGGTATAAAAATTTAAAAAAAAACATTTTTTTTAATGCGTAATGAAACAAAAAAACTGAATGTTATATTTTCCGCAATACGTGGGTTAGATGGGAGTTCTATTCCTATTCCTTGAGACACATTTTTCACAACTTTCATCAGTTTCATGCATACCACCAACCGATAAACGATAAACCATAATGGTAATTAAGTTATTACAATGATGTGCTGTAGGCGGTATAGGGCCAAATCGGGCTAAGAGCTTTGTACCGTCTTTGGGTTCAACATTATAAACCCAAAGATACTGTAAACCATAGTATGTATTATGCAAATCTCATTAATGGTATATAATTGATAATTGGTATAGATATAATATGGAATTTTTGTAATTATTATTTATTAAATAATATAATGTCCATAATCATAGTTTTTAAATTTGTGCAGCGCAATGTAAACTATCTTCCTTGATTTTTTATTCTATATGCCAAGAGATTTGTACCAACTGCTGCCGTGAACAGCAAATAATTATGCATAGACTTAATTATTCATGGGCTCATATTTTTCATAATCTCAACTAAAACAACAACAAAACAATTCTAGGACTTAACTAGTTGTAATATAATTAGTTAACTATGCGTATTAATAAAGTTTAGTGAAGGCCGGTGCCATCCATATAACTTATAACTTCAAATTTTTAGCCGCATTGGGGAGGGGGGGGGGGGGTGATTTTTAAATGTGAGACAATGTTTTAAGAGGTTTCAATGCCGTGACGAAACACAAATTTAATAACAAATCGAGTTTGATAATTTATTCGCGAGGAACCCGCAAAAAACTACTTCCGGGGGGGGGGGGGGGGGGGGGGGGGGGGGGGGGGAATAAATAATTTGTGATATCTTATTATATAACATATCATATAGGCCTAAGAAAAGGCCAATAATCAAATCATAAGAAATTCGCGGTATTGCCATCAAGTTAAAATTACTGAAACTACACGTCTCCAAATTACGAGATAAAATTCCTTATTTTGCTAGTTATTTTGCAGCTGAGGGTTACAAAATATAGTGGTTGTCCTACCCTATCGTACCCAACTACTGGAAAGTGGAAATACTTCTAGAACTGACGCTTACAATGAAATATTTTGCTAAAACACACTTGCTCCCTATGCAGCCCGTGTTTTTATCTGCCTTCGGACGGCCATGTTGGCATACGACCGTACTGCTACCTGGTTAGGTTTTAACCGCGAATAAAGATAGTTGGATAGACGGTTCAGGCATGGGATACGTCAGCCAACCTAACATTCCTGCTATTGTTGGGTTGTTTCTTCCTGGAAACGAATTGTTTGTTGACAGGATTATCTGATGTTGCTTTGCCAAAAAGTAGAGTAGAAATCTTGATTTTCAACTCTAAAATCTGCCTCCCTATGCCCCCATGGCATGAAATTTAGGGGGGGGCAATTCCTCCTTTGCCTCCCCCTCCCCTGTTCCGATGCCACTGCGAAAAAAGATGCGTATGAGAGAGATAGCTCCAATCAATGTACATTCCTCCGGTTAACGTAGCCAAAGTTAATTATATAATAAATAGTATGAATAGTGATAAACAGGCTTGCACTGATGGAATTAGAATGAAAGATTTACAAATAATTGCAGCCCTTAGTATTATTTGATATCCAACTGGTTGTCAATAGGTAGCCAACAGGTCGTTTTCAGGTTTTTAACCTAGTCTACTAGTTGCCAACAGGTCGTAAGTGATTGTCACTGCTCTTTTCTCTAACTTTGACGATCATCTCAAGTATCCACTTGGCAGGCGTCAAAAGTTACCAGATAGTGGTTATAAAGAAACTATTTCTTCGTTAGGAAGCTGGCTACGATCTAGTTACGTGTGGCTGTGTAGCACTCTGATTTCCACAGACGGTCAGTTCGAAAATCAAAATCAAAAACCCAAATGTGTTCACCTCTGAAACGCAATGCGGAGATTTTTTTCGGCTCTATATTTCACGTCAACTTAAAGACATACCGTCCAGTGCGTGATCAATGGGAATGTAGCAAATGCATGGATGGACAGTTATAATATAAGCAGAAAAAGCCTTCATTGTGGTGTTCAAGATGTCTTCGAAAAGAAAAATCAAACAAGAGGAGTTTCGCCGAACTGGCATTGTATAAATTAATAAATAAATAAATTGTATTTAGAGTCTACCCACTCACAAAAGTATTTGTTATACATGCAACACATGATTTGTTTGTTTCCCCCTCCGAGTGAACATGAAATAGATCTATTCAATCATGATGGTGATGAAGAGCCCACAAGTAATGATAATGAGGTTGCTCAAGATTTACCTGCAATACATAAAATTGATACATGTACATCTCAGTATAGCCTACGTAAGTTGGATACCATACAAAAATGCAAAAACTTGCAAAGAAGGGGCCAAGCCGAAAACGAGGAAGATACAAGTGGCTCAACTGCATAAAGTGGTAAGATCTAGAAGTGTGGCCAAGCCCATTATTTTGTTTCAAATAATAAATATATTTATTTATTATATAATAATAATATATCAATATCTATATTATTATCTTACTATATTTATAGAATAACATAAATATTAAATAAATTTATTGAAACATTTACATGTGGAAATATCAAAATTAACAGACGCCATTCAAAATTAAAAGCTTGGTCGATGGATTGGGATTGGTTATGTTTTGGTTAGTCAGTTACGACAACCAAGTTAAAAATTCATTGACCAAGCTTATAATTTTGAATGGCGTCTGTTAATTTTGATATTTCCACATGTAAATGTTTTAATAAATGTATTTAATATTTATGTTATTTTTGTTAATACATTTATTTCATAATTATAGTAAGATAATAATATGGATATTGATATATTATTATTTATTATATAATTAATAAATATATTTATTGTTTTAACCCTTCGAGGCCCAAACTTACAGACTTAATTTTTTTTAGGTTTCAATGATATTTTAAATTATTTTAGTAACATTCAAACATGTTTCATAGGAAAACTTTTTTTTTTACCACAATCCTGGGCAAAAATTAGGTGGCTGTTTTATGAAACCACTAGGACATGAGTTGATAATATGCTTCTTTATATTTAAATATTTATTGTCATAAATAAATAAACTTATGAAGTGTGTTAGACTTCAAATTTGAGGATAGTATAATAGAAAAAAACAATAAACAAAAATGAAATTATAATAATAATAATAATAATAATAATAATAAAAATAATAATAATAATAATAATAATAATAATAATAATAATAATAATAATAATAATAATAATAATAATAATAATAATAATAATAATAATAATAATAATAATAATAATAATGCGTAGCTATTATAGGGTAACGTTATTAGAGACTGTTTTAATAGGTTATCGACAAGAGCTCCATAGGGAGTTTGTTCGTGAATATCCATTTTTAGAAGTAAGTGAACAGAGAATAGCTGACCAAAAGAATTATAGTTAAAAATAAATGTTACAGTAACATTTAAATAGAAAAAACGCGAAGTGAAGAACGAACTACAACGATCAAGATGATAACGGCAATACATCAGCAGAGGCAGCGAAAAGAAAACACTTCAACCCCGAATACCCGAAAAAATA
>JAMZAV010010017.1:0-23366 GCA_024449915.1 Sweltsa coloradensis
TTGCGAGTTGAATTGATGGCCTATTGTCGCAAATATCACTTTTCTATGGTTCTATGTGTAGGCCTAGTGGTGATGACTGCATGGTACTGTTTAATATTATCAAAATTTAAAAAACTTCCAGGGACAAAACAAAATGATGGTTTTGTTACAGGCTTAGGGCCTTAGGCGAGGTTATAGACCTCTAATTCATATTGTCTAATTTTGTTTACATTTTTTTGCAGAAACACATGCAATCTAAAGCAAAGATTTCAGCCATCGAGGCTATCATGACAAAGAAGAATGTCGCGGAGGAAGAAAACACACCAACTGGACTACGACTACGATGCATTTGCCAGGCCACTCAACAACCTCGTCAACATGGCAACAAAGGTGAGTTTCCTGAAGCGCATCACTGTAATATGTGATCAAGTATTATTAGTATTAGTATTAGTTGTTTTAGGGCGCTCTAACAGCAAAGATTCGTAATATCGTTTCGAAAATAGCTATTAATTACAAAGCCAAGGGACATTTACAAAGTATACAAAGATAAATTAATATACCGTAGGCCTTACATTAATATAACGAATAATATAAACATTACAAATAACCTCCCAACAATGTGAAGGAAAACTCAAGTAAAATTTGCTCAATTTGGCAATCAAGCAGTTTATTTAAATGGACATTGTCACATTTTAAACTGTAAAAAAGTTAGCCAAAGCTCGTACAATTGAGGGCTGCCCTCAATTAAAGAGAAATACTTTTTTTTTAAATCTAAAAATAAAAAATGTACTCAATGATCCAGATGTTAACACAGGTGAACAAGGAATGGAAAGACAGTGGTGTCACTTCGGTAAATCTATGTAAAGAAAATGTAGATCATGTGTTATCGTTCTCTCGTCAAGATCATATTTGACAGGCACTGGAGTGTTGTCATGGGCAACACTTCGGACAACAGAAAGACGACTCGAAGATGCCAACATGGCTGGTACTAACCGTTGTACTCTACTAATTTAATCTTTACTCCAATCGTATTCACGTTAGATGTATGTAAGTTATCGTGTTGATTTACTTGTTTAATATATTTCTATTTTGAACTATCATGTGTTGTAACTCGTACGTTATTTATCCTGACCACCGACAACTGCATCAACACCGAGGCCAAACCGTGGCTATTGCTCGAATCCTTGCCCAACCAAACTCATCACCGGAGTAAGGAAAGGTAAGAGATTACATATCAGAAGTGGGATTGACGGATGATTGATTTATTCGGACATTATCGTATCGTATGAAGTGTTTTTGAAAGAAATTCGTTTTCCTAAATGAAAAATAAGAGTTTTTGTGGACTTGTAAAACCAAATTTTTGCAATCTGCTGGAACCGGCATGTTCTTATGTTTGTTTTGTTTGTCACACATGATTTTTGAACTTCGACTTTTATCGATCTGCTCTGATCGATTTACCGAGCGCTAAAGCAACCGTCACATTGTTATGAATCTTGTGTGTTTTTTTTTTAACGATTTGACATTTGACATTTCTCGTCGATTTTAAGTGCTATCAAACATTTGTTGCGACTTTATTGTACGTATATATCGCTTTTGTGCCTACTTAGGCCTACTATCGAAGTTGTGATTGAACAATGAACATTGTGTAGTTTTTGGACAAAGTATTGTATGTAAACCTGTCGCACTAAATCGAAATGCCTACCGGTACCACTAACGTCGCGGAAACAGTGGAGAAGGCAGAAATGTAAACGTTGACAGTCGACAACCAGATCCGCCTTGTCCTGCAACATCGAGTGCCAACGTGACAGTGACAGACCTTCGGATCTTCACGTTATGATGGACATCCTTATGGAGGAAAATCGTCGTCGTGATGCTACATTCGCGAGCATGGTGGCAAGTATGAATGTAGGAGCGAACAATGTTTGTAGAATGCCAGATCTTTCTACCGCTATAACGATGTTTGATGGAGAATCCCAGTCACCAGCAGGGGAGTGGTTGCGATCGCTAGAGGCTACAAGTGCCTTGTATCACTGGCCAGACAGTGTTAAGTTGGAAACTGCTCGATCACACTTGACAGGGCTGCCCGAGAATGGTTTCTTAACAGATATGAATCGATTACGAACTGGGAATTGTTCAGAGAATCTTTCAGAGCTGCATTTATCGGCAAAGTGAGCCTTCCTGAACGCTGGCAGAGAATGACAAGTAGAGAATAACAACCTGGGGAAAGTGTTTACGTTTGTACGTAAACACATTTGCTTTCAATCTTATTTGAACCTTCATTACATTGGGTCACTTAAATAAAGTTATACCACACAATAAACAATATTTTGGATAGTAGGCCTAACATAGAGGTAGGCGGAGGCCTACATTGATATTTGGTAAATAAATAAATAGCGTTGTCATTTTGTCCTTGCAAACATAACAAATAAATTGTCATTTATTTTCATTACAAAAATTGCAATATTATAATAAAAAAAACTTAGGCCTACAGTATGTCATGAACATAAATGTTGTTTATTTGTTTGTTTGAAATATTGACGTAGCCTATGACAACGGTTTAATCTCAATATAATATGGAAATAATTAAAATTTCTCTGTCCCTAGGCCTACAACAATTGTGTTTTTAAATCTAAAATCTTTTTAGTACCGGAGCCTATAGATATGTTTAAAATAACAGTCATGACTTGCTTCTGTTGACGTAGACTAAATAGTATGCGGTAAATACCTAATTGAAAAATAATGAACAATTATTTTTTTAAACACATCAACTTGTTCAGGAAGTTACATAACAAATTCAAATTACTATATTAAACTACAGTAGTTTAAATTTACTTTTTACAAAGAAATAGTCATTACAGACAAATAGTCATGCTGTTTGTTTTGTTAATGATATTGGTAATGTATACATAAATGGTGAGGTTATATAAGGGGAGTTAGAAGATAAAAATTAGTTTGATGGAAAATATCTCTAACTTAACAAAAATTCCTTCATTCATCCTTCTTGCATTCACTGGGGCAGCTAATAGGCATTTTTTGATAATGACCCATGGATAATGTTATTTTACATTTGTGCATATTATTTATAAGGGATTTTCATCTATATTAGTATATTGCTATAACAAAAACTTGTAGAAATACAGCCAAACCTTACACACTCAAAAGAAATGAGATCTAAAAAAAGGGCCAAGCTCATCTACCCTTCCACATTTGCGCATTCTTAATTCATAAACGTACAGTGTCCCATAACAGCATCCTCGAAAAGCTTGGCAAAATAGAATTTGCGATTATTAATTTAAACGTAATAGTTCATCCAAGTTCTTTTTTCTTATTAATTTAAACGTAATAATATGCAAATTTTATTTTGCCAAGCTTTTCGAGGATGCTGTTATGGGACACTGTACGTTTATGAATTAAGAATGCGCAAGGAAGGGGAGTGGAAGGGTAGATGAGCTTGGCCCTTTTTTAGATCTCATTTCTTTTGAGTGTGTAAGGTTTGGCTGTATTCTACAAGTTTTTGTTATGTGTGTGATCTCATTACTTTTTCAAGTTTCATTCATTCATTTTTAAAATTTATTAATTTTATCAAAGTTGATTTAATTTCTATGGTATTAGCAAGCAATAACAATAGGATGTAAAATATCTAGACAAGGATTCATGTACATCCTGGGTATAGGTGGTATAACCATGGTATAACGACGGTATAAGGTCTGGTTAAGTCTAGGCAACTCACATCCAATTGAAACTTTCCCATGCTACAACAAGCAATGAAAATACAATGAAATAGGCCTACTATGTATTGATAACATTAACATTTGTATAGCCTAGGTGGACAATCATACCAAAATTCTTGTGTTAAATGCATTGTTGTTGTAATGCTACTATTTAAATATTTACGAAAATGTAGTTTATTGTTGTATCTGCATCTATGTAATTAGATTTATTTAGTTGTCCTCCTTTGTAAATCAGTTTTTATAACTGAATAGGATAGATGTTAAATAAATAATAAATAAATAAATAAAATAAATGTAATTTTATACCTTTCACTGCATCCACAGCCATGTAAATCAAATGATTATCAAATGAACATCAACAATTTGCACAGTTTTTGTTTTTGTTTTTATATAGTGACAGGAGTTTTGCGGAGATTATTGCAAGAAAAGAATAGGTGTATTATTTCCGTCCTTTTTTGTATAGCCTAGGTGGACAATCATACTATTGTTTATCTGAATTAGGCTTTTAGTAATCAAAACTAGTTATTTGTGCGGGAAGTGTGTCAGAACAAGGTTGTGCTGGCCTAGGGTTGGCTAGGCTTGTCAAACATGTAATGTTAGTATTTATTTTATCTAGTCTTATAGCCTAATGGAACTTTAGACCTACACTGTTGTATTATAAATAATTTTCTACATTTGGGCCTAGGCCAGGGACGGTTTCTGATTTGTTTTATGAGAGTATAATGACACCTTTTCTCGTTCCACACAAAGAAGAAAAATTTAAAATGTCCGCTATTTGTTTACGTATCGCACTTTCCAGCCTAACTCTGCTTGTACCGTCAACAAGTGTCAAGTCACTATATTACTTGTTGATTGTATGCCTAGTGTATAAGGCTTATTTTAAACCTTTATTTGGAAGCCTTCAGCAAACTTTTTCAACTTTTTTTTTCAAAAGAGACTATATTACTATAACATTAACGTCCATGTAAAATATGAACATGTAGCCCCACCCGTCTGGTCAGAATCGCGGGCCGATTGAAACTGACGGATTAGACAGTAGTAGCAGTAGTAGCAGTAGTAGCTAACATCCTTAAAGTGATTTTGAGCATGTTTCAAGCCATTTTTTCACCAAGAAGGAATGGTCGTACCCCAATAAAATTTGGCATGTGTTGTCAGGTACCTAAATCCCCACGATTGTGATAGTTTTCAAGTTCACATCATGTTACATGACGGCTGGGTAACACCTCGAAATCACCCCAACTCTGCTTGCTGTATAAGGTGCTTGAGTGTGTATTGCGCCACGGCTTGGCTGCGGCGCCCTAACGGGCACCTAGATATTAAGCCCATAGCTTTGGGAATTACTTTAACCATGCAATCCTATACCTATTGGGTTTATACTGAAAAAATTATGAGTTTGAATTTAAAGGCGCGGCAACTCAACGATGCTCACTTATAGGATAATATTAGGTGTATTTTACTAATTAATGGGTGTGTAGTGTAAATTTGGCAAATAGCCTCTAGTGTACTTAAAGAATCCGTGCACACTAAGAATTTGGAGTCCTTACTATCAAGAGCAAACAGGAGGCTTTGTAGAATTGCAAACAGTCCTGCATTGTAGACGCTGTATATGGAATGGAGTTTAAAGTTGAAGTTGTTGCTCTCCATCGTAAATGCAGAGCCGACTGAATTGTTCATTTTTGAACCGTCTGTAAAAATATTTCTGAAATCTTTGTATTTGTATCGGATTTCGTTGAATAGTGCTTGATATTGTTTGTTTGATGAGGTGGCCATTTTGTATTTTGAGAGCTGTGTTATGCAGCATGGTTTATTCAGTGTCCAAGGTGGGATTGCCACATATGATTTTAGAAAACAAGGGGAAGTGTAATGTTTTAGGCCTGTAGTAGTTCCAGGGAGCGGATGCCCACCGGTCTCGAGGCTTTCAGGCGAACTTCATACCAATTTTGAATTGGAGGATAAAAAAAACTGCTTTTATAGGCTGGGTTTGTAGGAGAACCTTTTATTTTTTTATTTTTTATTTTTTTTTTTTTTTTTTATGCACACAACACTAAGGTTATCAGTGCCCGTATTCTCTTATATAATGGCATGTTGTTTTAAATCTTATTGTACAGCTGTGTTGATTTCAGGTATTTAAAAACATTGGTTATGTTCTCAGATTCATCAGATAAAATTTCTTTTAAATTAGGTTTTAGTTTAAAATCATTCCTCTCGTCTATGTGTTGAGGACATTCTACTAAAATGTGCTTAACAGTTAATATCTCACCACACTGCTCACAGGGTGGTGGGTCTTCACCTTTTAAAAGGTATCCTTGAGTGAGATGTGTGTGTCCAATGCGTAGACGGGTCAGAACAACCTCTTCGCGTCGAGAAGAGCGCCTTGAAGAGATCCAAGGTGTTACATCGCCTTTTATTTCGCGAAGCTTATTATTTTGCATGATATGCCATTCTTCGCACCACTTTTCTTTAAGTTTAAGTTTAAATAATGCTTTAAGATCAGGCGTTACGACTAATTGGCAATCAATTTGTTCCTTGTTGCAAGCTTCTTTGGCACTTTGGTCGGCGAGATCATTTCCTAAAATACCAGAATGGCCTGGCACCCAACAAAAAACTATTGATTTTTGTTTTGCACCAAGTTTGGACAGTATAAGGTGTATTTACTAACTAATGGGTGTGTAGTGTAAATTTGGCAAATAGCCTCTAGGGAACTTAAAGAATCCGTGCACACTAAGAATTTGGAGTCCTTGTTATCAAGGGCAAACAGGAGGCTTTGTAGAATTGCAAACAGTTCTGCATTGTAGACGCTGTATATGGAGTGGAGTTTGAAACTGAAGTTGTTGCTCTCCGTTGTAAAGGCAGAGCCAACTGTATTGTTAGTTTTGGAACCGTCTGTAAAAATATTTTGAAATCTTTGTAGTTGTATCGGATTTCGTTGAAAAGTGCTTGATATTGTGTGTTTGATGTGGTTGCCTTTTGTATATTTTGTCAGCTGTGTTATGCAACATGGTTTATTAAGTGTCCAAGGTGGGATTGCCCCATTTGATTTGTAGAAAACAAGGGGAAGTGTTATGTGTAAGGCTTGCAGTAATTCCAGGGAGCGGATGCCCACTGGTCTTGCGGCCTTCATGTGAACTTCATACCGATTTTGAAATGGAGGGTCAAAAACTGCTTTATAGGCTGGGTTTGTAGGGGAACCTTTTAATGAGGCAATATAATTAAGCATTAGGTACTTTCTTCTAGAGGACAAAGATGGTTCTGCAGACTCACATAGAAGACTGGAAATAGGGCTCGTACGAAAAGCTCCTGTGGATAGTCTTATACCGATGTGGTGAACTGTATCCAAGTCTTAATATAGAAGGCCTAGCCGAATCATAAATAAAACTGCAAAATCTAACTTGGAGCGGATGAGGGAGCGATATAGATGTAACAAGGTAGTACGATCAGCTCCCCAATTAGTATTGCTTAGCACTCGTAGAATATTTAAAGCTTTTAAACACTTGGTTCGTAGCTGCTGGATATGGGGCTTCCACGATAACTTTTTATCAAATAACATTCCCAAAAATCGTGCAATTTCGGCAAATGGTAAGGCATGGCTTCCCATGTGCAGGTCGGGATTAAGGAATAATCCACGCCGAAGGCTAAATAGCACACATGTGGTTTTAGTGATCGAGAATTTATATCCAGTTTCAGCTGACCATCTCTCAAGGCGCTTTATGTTTAGTTGTAGTTGACGTTCAATCGAACTCAAATACGAAGCTCGGAAGTAAATGGAAAAATCATCTACAAAAAGTGATGATTCGACTGGCTTTTTTTATATGTGAGGTAATACTGTTGATAGATATAGCAAAACATACAACACTTAAAACTGATCCTTGTGGAACTCCGTTCTCTTGATAAAAAGGTCTAGATAAAATATTTCCAATTCGAACTCTAAAAATTCTATCAGATAAAAAGTTTGAAATAAAAATCGGCAGGTGCCCTTTAAAGCCCCAGGTATGTAAAGTTTTCAAATGCCATATCTCCATGCCGTATCGTAAGCCTTTTCCAAATCAAAGAAAATGGCCACTACGTGTTGTTTAGTTAAAAATGCATCTCGTATGTACCCTTCCACCTGACAAGGTGATCATGAACCGATCGTCCTTGTCGAAAGCCAGATTGTTCTGGGACAAGCAGCTTGCGGCTCTCCAAAATCCACATTAATCTTTTATTGATCATACGTTCGAGAAGCTTACACAGGCAGCTCGTGAGTGAAATTGGTCGATAGTTTACAAGTTGGTCTTTGTCTTTTCCTGGTTTTAGTATAGGGATTGCTATGGCTTCCCTCCAGGAGTTAGGAAATGCTTCTTCTAGCCAGATGCGGTTTAGGGTGTTGAGAATGAATTGTTGAGATTTGGGGGATAGGCGTTTGATCATCTCGTTGTGAACGTCATCAGGACCAGAGCAGAGTTCTTTAGGCCAGTTACTGCGGTTATGAATTCCCATTGGGTAAAGGGCTGGTTGTATGTTTCGTTGTTTGGCAAATTGAAATGTAATGGGTATGATTCTTCACGGGCTTTGTTCTTTAGGAATTGTGGGGAGTAGTGCTTGGAGCTGGAGACGTTAGCATAGTGTTTGCCAAAGGAATCGGCAATGTCTAATTGAGATGTCTTTAAAACATTATCATCAAGAATGCCGGAGGGACTAAAAAATGTATTCCTACCAGATATCCTTTTGATTTTGTCCCAAACTTTTGTCATGGGAGTTATAGGTGTATTATTTCCGTCCTTTTTTGTATAGCCTAGGTGGACAATCATACTATTGTTTATCTGAATTAGGCTTTTAGTAATCAAAACTAGTTATTTGTGCGGGAAGTGTGTCAGAACAAGGTTGTGCTGGCCTAGGGTTGGCTAGGCTTGTCAAACATGTAATGTAAGTATTTATTTTATCTAGTCTTATAGCCTAATGGAACTTTAGACCTACACTGTTGTATTATAAATAATTTTCTACATCTGGGCCTAGGCCAGGGACGGTTTCTGATTTGTTTTATGAGAGTATAATGACACCTTTTCTCGTTCCACACAAAGAAGAAAAATTTAAAATGTCCGCTATTTGTTTACGTATCGCACTTTCCCGCCTAACTCTGCTTGTACCGTCAACAAGTGTCAAGTAACTATAGTTACTTGTTGATTGTATGCCTAGTGTATAAGGCTTATTTTAAAACCTTTATTTGGAAGCCTTCCAGCAAACTTTTTCAACTTTTTTTTTTCAAAAGAGACTATATTACTATAACATTAACGTCCATGTAAAATATGAACATTGTAGCCCCACCCGTCTGGTCAGAATCGCGGGCCGATTGAAACTGACGGATTAGACAGTAGTAGCAGTAGTAGCAGTAGTAGCTAACATCCTTAAAGTGATTTTGAGCATGTTTCAAGCCATTTTTTCACCAAGAAGGAATGGTCGTACCCCAATAAAATTTGGCATGTGTTGTCAGGTACCTAAATCCCCACGATTGTGATAGTTTTCAAGTTCACATCACGTTACATGACGGCTGGGTAACACCTCGAAATCACCCCAACTCTGCTTGCTGTATAATGTGCTTGAGTGTGTAGCGCACCGCGCTTGGCTGCGGCGCCCTAACGGGCACCTAGATATTAAGCCCATAGCTTTGGGATTACTTTAACCATGCAATCCTATACCTATTGGGTTTAATACTGAAAAAATTATGAGTTTGAATTTAAAGGCGCGGCAACTCAACGATGCTCACTTATAGGATAATATTAGGTGTATTTTACTAACTAATGGGTGTGTAGTGTAAATTTGGCAAATAGCCTCTAGTGAACTTAAAGAATCCGTGCACACTAAGAATTTGGAGTCCTTACTATCAAGAGCAAACAGGAGGCTTTGTAGAATTGCAAACAGTTCTGCATTGTAGACGCTGTATATGGAATGGAGTTTAAAGTTGAAGTTGTTGCTCTCCATTGTAAAGGCAGAGCCGACTGAATTGTTCATTTTTGAACCGTCTGTAAAAATATTTCTGAAATCTTTGTACTTGTATCGGATTTCGTTGAATAGTGTTTGATATTGTTTGTTTGATGTGGTGGCCTTTTGTATTTTGAGAGCTGTGTTATGCAGCATGGTTTATTCAGTGTCCAGGGTGGGATTGCCCCATATGATTTATAGAAAACAAGGGGAAGTGTAATGTTTAAGGCCTGTAGTAGTTCCAGGGAGCGGATGCCCACCGGTCTCGAGGCCTTCAGGCGAACTTCATACCGATTTTGAAATGGAGGGTAAAAAACTGCTTTATAGGCTGGGTTTGTAGGAGATCCTTTTAATGAGGCGATGTAATTAAGCATTAAGTACTTTCTTCTGGAGGATAGGGATGGTTCTGCAGATTCGCAAAGAAGACTGGGAAAAGGGCTCGTTTGGAAAGCTCCTGTGGATAGTCTTATACCAGTGTGGTGAACTGTATCCAACGTCTTGATATAAGAAGGTGTAGCCGAATCATAAATAAAACTAGCAAAATCAAACTTAGAGCGGATAAGGGAGCGATAAAGATGTAACATGGTTGTACGATCAGCTCCCCAATTAGTATTGCTGAGCACTCGTAGGATGTTCAAGGCTTTAAAACACTTGGTTCGTAGCTGTTGGATATGTGGCCTCCACGATAACTTTTTATCAAATGACATTCCCAAAAATCGTGTTATTTCGGCAAATGGTAAGGCATGGCTTCCCATGTGCAGGTCGGGATTGAGAAATAATCCACGCCGAAGGCTAAATAGCACACATGTGGTTTTAGTGATTGAGAATTTATATCCAGTTTCAGCTGACCATCTCTCAAGGCGCTTTATGTTTAGTTGTAGTTGACGTTCAATCGAACTCAAATACGAAGCTCGGAAGTAAATGGAAAAATCATCTACAAAAAGTGATGATTCGACTGGCTTTTTTATATGTGAACCACAACTACAACCCTAATACATACCTGCCCCTAACGCGCTACCACAACTACAACCCGAACCCATTCTCGCCTTTAACCCGCTACCACAACTACAACCCGAACCCATTCTCGCCCCTAACCCGCTACCACAACTACAACCCGAACCATTCTCGCCCCTAACCCGCTACCACAACTACAACCCGAACCCATTCTCGCCCCTAACCCGCTTCCTGAACCTTTACATCCTCCACTTGGACCTCTGCCCCAGTTCCATATCCCAGCAGTGGCCCAGAGAGGACGAGGCCGCCCCCGAGGAGCAGGTGGTAGGGCACGAGCAAAACCACGAGGTCGACGACCACGAGGTCGTCCACGTGGTCATAAGTCCGTACAACATGTTAGCTCCGGTTTTGACCAAGTTTGTATTAAAATACATCCACTAAATAAATATTAATATAAATAATAATAAAAACAAGCCAAACAAAATTGATATAGGTTGTTTTTATACACCTAGGTCAACGGTCATAATGTGACATTTTTCTTTATTTTAGCTGAAACCCAACGAATAATTAAAAATGTTGGAGGAGCTTAAAACCCAAAATAAAGATTTGGCGCAGAAAATCCGAACCCTCACTGCGGCTGCGAAGGCGAGGGAAACAGGCGAGAATGCTTCTGGCATAGGCCTATTGAGCGACCTGGACGACGAGCTGCCATGCAGAACCTTAGATGCATTAGGAAGATTGAACGACTCCCTTAAATCAAGGGACAAACTTTAAAAAATGGTAAGTATTTTTATCATCACAATCTATTGATATGTCCAATTTTACATTGAGTTGACAGGGAACATAGGCACGCCAAACAAATTCCCGTATGCCTTTTCTGCAAATGTTTCCTCCAGCTAATTTATTTGCATACCATAACGACCACTGCTTCATATCATCTACACCCGACGACGACCTGCTACGTCAGCTTAACGTTAAAGACATGACAGAAGAAAGTCGCGAAGAAATAGAACTAGAATTTGCAGCTCGTCATTTGGAAAAATATGCAAGGCGACTGAAAAAACAAATTTTCATTGCCAAGCCATAACATTGGCTAATCCAGGTAAGATAATATTCTGTGGTCTCATGTCATGACAGATAAGAACATAGGCTGTATGTTCTATTTCACAAATTTAAAAGATTATACTAACTTATAGGTTATGGTATTTATAGGGATTTTGTTTCAAGTGATCAAATTTATTGCAACTCCATTAATCATGGCAGGAAATATGAAAGCAAGGCAGCCACTCGATATGAAGCAACAACAGGACAACATACAGAAGAGTGAGGACTGTGTGTGAGTTTGTCACATCCATTCATAGCAAGTTCCCCAGATAGAATAGTAAATGAAACAACTGTCCTGGAAATCAAGTGCCCCTGGATTGCCAGGTTTAAAACAATTTCACCCGAGACCATCGATTACATCCATCTGAACGAGATCAATGGCCTGTACAATTTAAATAAAACTCACATGTATTCTTATCAGGTACAAGGCCAACTGTTTTGTACATCTAGAAATGTGTGCCACTTCATGATTTGGACATTTGTAGATTCTGTCATCATTGTTATTGAGCGAGAAGACGATTTCATTGCAGACATGATTACTTCTATAACAAACTTCTACAATAAGTATTTCAAGCAAGTTGTTTTAAATAACTACTTATACCATAATTACAGTAATCACTTCTAGTAGGTCCAAGTTCTAGTACAGCAATAGTCGATTTTGACAAACGTCTATAGGCCTACCGTACCATTTAGTCTAGGCCTACAAATACCATTATACAAATATATATTTATTATTATTTATATGGTTATATATTTATTTATTATAATATCATATATAAATGTTCTAAATGCTCCATGATCCGTACGTATATTGGTTTCACATTTAGAGACCGAAAGTAACACCTAGTGAGTTCAAGACCACCTATTTATATTTGCATGTAATTTCCATGTGTTATTACTTTTGGCACATTTATATTACCATGTTTATGTTGTATATTAAATGTTACAATTAAAAAATAAATAAAAAAGACCTTGTAATTGTCAGAGAAAATATAGTCAAGATCTATGATGGCTGCCCGGCGTGCACGTGTCAGGCTTGAAGGGAAGCCCCTTGGCTGCACGACGACCCGTATCCCGCGCTACTGGCGCACTGCGACCCGTATCCTTTGCAGTGGCTACTCGAAGGGTCGGATACAAGATGGCCGCCCGGCCTGCACGTGTCGGCACTGCAATTCAGCTCATATTATATCAAGATGAGTTCGAGGTGGGGAATCCTCCTGGTTCTGGCTTTTGTTTAGCTTGTTTAAACGACGGAACGAAGTTGGAAATGCGACATGTGCAGTTGGTAATTCTGTTATCTAGTAGTTAGCAAATCTTCCTATCACTAGAATTTAAAATCACCTAATACCAATACAACCCAGTCAGCTGTCACTCATTCCCTCCCATTCTTTTTTTATGCTATTGAAAAGGTGTAGTCATCATCAGCATACATCAGGGGCGACGGCATAGGGCGGCAAGGGGGAAACTTACCCATTTCCCTGATTTTTTTTTTAATGTAGTCAATGTTTTAAATTTGAATAAATTTTGGTGGTTTTCTACTTCCTACTGAAAAACCTACATTATTTAGGAATTGCATTCAGCTCATTACTTTTCTTTAAACGTACTAAACGCACTCGAAGAAACTGATTTTAAAAAAAAGAACAACAGCAAAACAAATATTATTGTATGTCCGATGATCCTTAAGAGACGCAATAGCAGGTACGCGGCAATCTCAGAGGGGCTGCGGAAAAAACGAGGTATCGGAGGCCGCCAAAAACAAACGAAGAGGGAATTTTTAGACAAGAAACGAGAAAAATGGTTCTTAGCCCACCCCCGCATAAGATAACGATATCTCCCGATAAACCCCGGGCCCCAATGTTCTAGTTATCTTTTTTGCGACTGAAAAAAATAAATACCAAATGATATGATATGAATACATGGGGACCATGCAATCGTGATTTCAAATGAAAAAGGGGGTTATTTCATTATTTTTTATTGGTTGACTTTTCCGCGATTTTTTCTTTTGTTCTACAATAAGTTCCCTAAGTTCATTGTGTTGATTAGTGAAAAAATAGTAAAAATTTATAGAAGTGTTGTGTGAAATTGTCATTGATGTCTTCAGCTTCGATTTTTTTCAAAATAATTTTTTTATTTTTATTCTTAGCAAAAGGGGCATGGGACAACCAAACAAAAAAACAAGACATTATTACCGGGTTTTTGTCAACTTTTTTAATGCCCGTAAAATTTATCCCTTTTTTTTTGCCATACGTTTTTGATTAAAAGTTTTCTTTGGCATTAGAACTAAAATTTTTACTTTAAAAGTATTTATTTTTATTCGCAAATCAAAAATGCACACATTTGAGACACACTAAAAAAGCCGTATTGTCTTTAGTTACGAAAAAGTCAGACGAGTTAATTTTAAATCCCCACCTCCGTAATTTTTTTTCACAAATAAAAATTGGGTTCATTCTATAAGATAAATTTTTGGGGTTGTTTGCAGCGTTTAGGGAAAAAATACTCCGTGAAATCAATTTCTCAAAAACCACTTGTTTAAAAATGAGTTTCCCTCTGTAAAAAAAAAAAAAAAAAAACTCTTCACTTTTTGGCCTATCAGCACCCTAAAACGCAATGGATTAGTTTTGCATTTCACAACAAAATGTTCGATGTTAAAAATTTGGAAGGCGATTAAGGGACTTGCCTTTTCGAAAAATGTAAAACTTTCCCATAATTTTAGTGGAATATGTCGTTTTGACATAGAAAACAAAACCTTTAAATTTTTTATTTTTTTCAAAAAAAATAAATTAAAAAAAAATTTGGGTAGGCAAATAATAATATTTTTTTCAAAATTTTGTTGTTTTTAAGAAACGGGTTTAAAATAGTGATAAAAACATATCGTTGACACTGCGACATAGAGCATGCAGCCAGCGGTAGTTTACTTACCCCCAAACATAAATTAGCTTTAAATTTCGGAATGAATAATATTTAAATTTTCGTCGTTTTCAATTTTTTTTGGTAGATACACTGAAAGATGATTGATACTTTTTAAAAAAAATTAAAAAAATAGTATAGATATCTTTTATAATTCCCCAATATAGAGGTTTTTTCACTTCTGTTAAAACTCCCTTTTTAGGGCAAAGGTAGTTTCCGACCCAACAGAGGTACCTAAAAGGGAAATATTCAAAAGGTCTCTGGTTCGATACCTACCATGGCAACCCGGGCTCGAATGTTCTTCAGCAACAAAACGAATGAATCAGGCCCCTCAGAGATTCTCTCGCAAATATCGTAAATTTTACCTGAGTGCTCCTAAAAAAAACAAAAAATTCAAATAGTATACATCCCCAATGGCTACAACTTGCCCCATTTTGTCAAAGCATTAACTTGCTTTTTTTTCCCAGAAGTGGGAAGCGGCGTGGAAAATGTGATGATCATGATGCCAAAAACAATAGTAATTAATTTCTAAAATAATTCAAAAAGGACCAGAAAGACAGCTAACAATGTCCATAACTATTTTTTAATTCAGTATATGCGGAAAATCGAGTCGAGAAAGTTAAATTTACAAATTTTTTGGGGTTTTCTTTCAAAGGGAAAAGATCAAAGTTTAAAACCTTTATCGTCATGAGCGATATGTCCCAAACAATACACTTGTCGAACAAACCCCGTCATAGGCCCGTTTAAAATAAACTTACTTTTATCGATCAAAATAATTACAAAGTTTTTTATATTTTTCGATTAGTTTGATTGGGAAAGGATCGATTCGTTTGAATTTTATAATCTTTTGAGATCCCGTAATGCAACAAAACTCACTACTCTAGCTATGTAAAAATTTTACTAAATATACTTTGATTTTCCGCATAACTAAAAAAGGAAATCTTTTTAAGCCCCTAGTTGCCACTTGTAATTTTTGCCAGTTGGACGATACGGGTGAAGTGTGCGTAGAGACATTTTTAGCACTAAAAAAATTTGGGAAGAGCTATTTTAGAAATGCCCCTGATTAGTGGCCTATAAACAGACGGAAAAGAAATTGTTATAGAGAGCAAACATTTGCAGAAAGGGGGTTTAAACACACCCTTTTTTTGGGGGGGAACCGGGGACAAAATTTTTTGAAACCCCAAAAAGATCATTCAGCACGACTAGTGAAAGGGGTACGTGGATAAGTCGTGGTTCACCCAAAAAATAATAAAAGGGTTTACGCTCTTTCCAGTGAAAAAGTACAAATCGCAGTGGCGGATACAGGGGGGGTGGGGCGATGCCCCCCCCCCATGTTCTTTTAAAAAAAAAAAAAAAATATTTTATTATTTTTTTGTGCCGAACCAAATGCACTCTAAAAACCTGTTTTTTAAAAATTTTTTGCCTGCGGCCTATTTTTTTAAAACTCCAAAAAAAATAAAATTTCCCTTTTATGTTGTAAAAATAATCCCCCTCGAAATGTGCTGCATCAGGTACTTCGATTTATTAATTTTGTCCTCCTATGTGAATCTTTTTTAACTAAATGGGATAGACGTTTAAAAATAAATAAAAGATGAATTGAAATAAGACAAACGCTATAATAATGTTGCAATCTAGGCCAATGCTGTAAATTGTAAGCCGACTGACGACAAAAAAAATTGGTGCCACAAACTACATTTTTTCCGTATTACATCCCCCCCACCACTTTTTTCTAAAACTCCCCAAAATCACTCTAAAAACCTGATTTTAAAATTTTGCCTGTGGCGCAATTAATGGGGGCTCCGCCCCCCATACCCCCGTGCGTCCCCGCTTAGCCCTTCCCCCGACTGTACAGCACCCAATCGACGCCCCTGTTTTGTCCTAATTTCCCCCCCCTGCAATCGTGCGAAGGAGAGGGGGGTGTTGGGGGGGGTGGAACCTTAGCAATGACCCCAATATTTTTTTATATTTTTTGTTTATTTGTTATGACAGGAGTATTTAAACGGTCTTTTTTTCAAATCTTAAATAAAAAAATTCGAGTTAAGAAAATTATGCAATATAACATAAAATATATAAAATAAAATATATTTGTACTTTAAAAATAAATTTAAAAAAGTGACTACCCCGGGGATCGAAAACCCCGGACCATAATAACCGGGGCCTTGGGCTTAACAACATAAAAAGTTTTATTTTAAAATTTAAAAATTAATATTAATATTTCATATAAATATTTTTTTTAAAAATATTAATAAAAATAATAAATTTAATAATTAGATAATAAGAATAATAACGATAATAAAATGCATAGGGGTTTTAAAGCACCCACCTGCATGGAAGAAAACGGGGTTTTGAACCCGCTTGGATGGATTTTTTTAAATTCTAACGATTTCCAAAAATAAAACCCCATTATGAAAAACAAATTTTTTGCGGTTGGCCCCCTGGCCCCTAAAACCAAAATTTTAAAGGGGGTTTTTGGGGGTTGCCCCTCTCTCCCCCCCCCCCCCCCCCCATGTTTACGCCCGCTCCAAAAAGACGAAAAACACAAAAAAAAATCGAAAAAATGCCCTTTTTTTTTCAAGAAAAAAATTTAGGGTAACTCTAAAGACATAGTAGGATAGAAGATTAATTCATAAAAATGGGAGTGGGCGTTTGTTATTTTAATTAAATGCATAAAACATTTAATAAAAATTTATGAATCTTTTTGTTATTACAGAGAAAAAAAATGAAGGGCCACGATTTTAATTTATGGTTCCTTGGAAATTTTTTTAAAATGAGTAACGGCAGGGGCAATAAAATCTTATAGCAACACAGCTTATGAGACATTGTCTAAAATGTGCACGGGGGAGTGATCAAAATCAATTTTTTGTATAGCCACGAAATTTTTATTTTTTAAAAAAGTGGGATTATAGTCCTTGATTTTCGGGGGGGAAATCTGAACTCTAAAAAAAGTATGCATGCGCTGACACTCTATGGGCAATATGTTTTCTCTAAAAAAAATGAAAGACAAACAATATAATTTTTCAATTCGTTATTAAATCGGGAAATCTTTCGTCGGGGAAACTGATTTAGGGAAAACACCCAAAAAATTAAAAATTCCATCTCAGCGGGGTATCGAACCCCCCGGGCTATTAGATCAATACAAAGCACCAACAATCCCGATGTTATGAAGTAAGCGCGTGTCTTTGCGGTATAGCACCCGACGGCAAACGGGGGACTGGGGTTCGATACCCGCTGAGAAGATTTTTTCATTTCTGGGGTGATTACATAAAAAATATTTATTATCTTTCCGGGTCGCTTTTACTTCGTTTTCTAAAATTTACTTAAACCGGGGACTTTCCTTTTTCCTCACTTTTTTTCCCATCTTCATTTCGGACACAACTTTACATCTTCGCTGTATCACTTCACTTAGACAATATTTTATTTGAGTTAGCTCTTGTGGGTTATCGACATTAAAGGGTTGGACTTACCCGAATTCCACCAAAATTTAAAAATTCCACATGCCCCAGGGAAAATGATAAATTTTTTTCACATTTCACAGCATTTGTTCTCCACGGGGTTCATAAAAAAAGTGTGTCATGCCAACTATCGAGGGCACCCGTAAATTTTTTCGATATATAGTGGTTTTTTCCCTTTTAAATAATCTTACCGTGTATAATCACAAAAATAACATTCAAGGAACGCAATGAAGAATATGTGGCGATTAAATTTAAAAGGAATTTTAGGTTTTTTACAGCATAAAATAAAAGTAGGCTACGCAAGGAGATTCTGAGTTCAAGATTAGATGTGTGAATCACTATTACAAAAGTAACTTTTGAGACGGGATTTAGTCGGTAAACAAAGAACGGCTGCAAAAAACTCCCAATATTAAAGCAAAATTTTCAAAGATCTCTACAATGGAAGGATCTAATCAACAATAAATTGTAATGCGCACCCACAGAGCATAGCAAAAAACAGATAACCTGGATATTTTAGTTCCCCCAATAATATTTTCGCCCCTCCTAGAAACACGTAGCCACCGAAGAGAGCTACGGCGTGGGGAAACCCCTGCCCGGGAGGGGGCCACTTTACGCAACAACACATCCAAAGTTCGTGAAAATTTTCTTTATTTAGCCCAGGTTTTTTAGGGTACGCGGGTAAAAAAATACAAAAATTTTGACTTTTGTAATAGAACATCTATAACTTCAAAAGTAGAACGGTCTGAGTTATTGCGTTATTTTAAAAAACATTGCGTCTCTGTTTTGATGGTTTGGCAAGGGGCACTTTGGGTAAGATACTAAAAAACTGACCGCGAATATGGGAGGTGATTGTTTAGGGTCTAGTATTTTCTTCCTCTCGTAAAAAAATCAAAACCCCAAGACAATCTGTTCATTTTTCATGTACTACTAGCTCCAAAAATCGATTGGGGCCCAGGAAATTTTGAGATTTTGAACTTTTAAAACCCAATTAGCGCTAAATATTAAAAAAAACTTTTTGAAGTTTTGTATACGTGTGTAGTTGAAGTTTGATTAATGATAGGAAAAAACCCCATTCCGTTTGATCCCAAAATTTCCCAAAAATTTTTGCCCAGAATATGTCGTTTCGACTCTCAAACTTTGCGACTCTTAATGCACATTTAGAAAATCATCGACCAATTAAACTCACCATAAAAACCCCGTGCTGCGTCACCATGCATTTTTAAAAACCTCCAGACCTGACGGGAAAACTGACCAGCGCAAAATTTTTCCTTGTCAAAGGAAAAGGGCTATTACGAAAGTCTCCGGGGTGAGTAGACCTTTGGGGGGATTTTTTCCCCCCTGTCCCTTTTTCCCGGGAAAGGGATGATCATCCCTTTATTTTTTGATACAGATACTTTAAAACCCCCCCAACGCGAAATCCCACTGAATAGGGGAGGTTGGCAGCACGAAAGCGAGCAGCGGTTAAGAACTCTTTAAGCAATTTCTAGGGAGGGAATATAATCTAACCGTCATAAGAAAGTCCAGTCACACGTCCTTGGACGATCTGGACAAAGGACAGTCCACCTTCCTGGACGTGGCGACGGCACTCGGGCACACCGCCACTACTTACATCGCGCACTACCGCCACAATTTAACGACCTCCAAGTTGCGGGCGGGATTGGCCGTCGATAACAGTGATGAAAGGTGGGTAAATATCCCCGTTACCATGTCCCTTTGCATTGCGCCCTTGTGTCGTTTCGTCTGCCATACAGTAACATTTGTCGCCCTTCTGTTCCAAAGGAGCGAGAGCCGGCGAGGTCATATCGAAGCTACACGCAAAGTGCATTGACGTTATAATCGCCTCGATGACAGTTGCACATGTGGTTTTTGGGTTAGTAATTAATCTGTTGTGAGTAATATTTCGAGATATATAGTGAAGCTTATCGTGACGACATTATGTTCGCTTATATCACCTTTTCTGCTGAAAAAAACCGTCATGTACTTCAGCGCAAAGGAGTTTCCGCGTTCTGCGGACGAGGTGGTCGCAACCCTCAAGAAGAGGATGCTGCCGGACGTCGACAAGATCTCCGACGATGAGACCTGCCGGCAGGAATTCAAACGTGCCTGGCAGTCCGCAATGGGATTAACGGACAATACGGAAGAAGACGATAACTCAGACGTCAAAGACGAACCCGACGAAAACGCGCAGCCCTCGCGTAACGTCGTAGAGTCGTCGTATTTCGACGATGCATAGTCCGATTCCGATGATGATGATCGCGGAGGAGTCATAACTACTGAACCCCTCGACACCGTCAAAGAGGTAGAAAGTGACGACGAGGACAGCGGACTCAGAGACGATCTAAATGACCTGCTACAAAGAACTCAAGTACAAGGAAGGTACAAGCAACGATGTAGATGGACTGAATTATAAACTCATAGGTAGTGGTGAGGCAGAGGAAAGAGGCTACTGTCGCGTTTATCAATCCTCAACGCCTGCAAGGTTTCAAAGAACACCAAGTAGAGGTCGTTGAAGAAACGGATATAATCGAAGAAAGCAGCACGGAAATCATCGATTTCGAATCCTTGCTGGCAGCATGGGAAAGAGACTACTGTCACGTAATCAACCTACGACCACCGAATCAAACGAATTAATCAACAGACAGATACGAGTGTAATCAGAGTGTAAGCGTGTAATGTAAATTTGATTGATTGGATTGGATATTGCTTTACGTCTCATATTTATGCAACTTGGCTAATCGAGACGAAGGGAGGGACGTAAGGGATGACGCGGGGGGACAAGGGGTGGACAGGCCTGTGCTGGTCAGAACCAGCCACAAGCATATGGGGAGGGCAGGGGTTCCCCCACGTCGTGGTCGTCTCCGTCTGTGTCCGTCTGAAAATTTGAAAATCTATAATCGTGCATTGTGCATATTGATGGATATTTTTACAAGGGCACAATGGCATCATACCCCTCCCACACATCACTGCTAATATTCTCACCTGATAATCGTAGTGATTATTTCTGGTTGACAATAATCTATGCACATTCAAATTAATAAATTGAGTCTACCCACTCAGTCACGAAACTGATTCAAGTTTTTGTTGTCGAATTTGAAAGGAAGACTTTAATTGGCTAATTGGCCTACAAAGCTTTAAAATTGTAAGTTAAAAAATTGTAGGAAGTGTTTCCAGATAAATAACCTAAATTGAGAAATAAACTTATACGAAAGCTGAAATTTTTTTGACGTATGGCGCACCCTTCTAAACCAAGGCTATTTAGTCGTAGGCCACTTAACCTACAATATTTTGACCTAGAGGGGGCTTGCGCATGCCTATATCCTGGTAGGTCTAGGACTTACCAGTAAACTTTTAGACTGAAATTGAGAATAAACTTTCTTCATTTTGGAATATAAACTCACTTCAAACTTGAATCAAACTAGCAAACTTTGACTAGATTGAAATAATGTTTTCACAGAGCCCTATAATCATTACCATAATTGTCATTTGCATCTTATGGTCAACTCAAATCCAAGTGTTTTCTTGTCTTTTACAGATTATGCTATCAGACTATTCCACAGGCATCATGACGCCAATGAGAAGAGGTTAATAAGTGCCATAAGGGTCAAGAGTTACCACCTAGGCTTCAGGGCTACAACAGGCCAAGGCCCAACCTTAGGCCTATGACAGCTTGTCATGTGAGTGAGAGTCACAAAAGTTGTATCAGATATGTGGCAAGCAGATTTGGTATTAATGAATCTACATACAGGTTTGAACTTGATATCTTAATGTTGCGTGGGCATTGCTTTGACGGGGTGTCAAATATGACAGGACACATTAAAGGTGTAAAAACTCTGATCGAAAATGAAAACCCAAAGTCGGTTTTTGTGCATTGCGCGAATCACTCCCTGGATTTGGCTCTTCAGGAAGTTGGCAGAGTTTGTGATTTAGTGGGCAATGCACTAGTAATTGTCAAAGATGTTTCTAATATAATTCTTGATTCTGCAAAAAGAAAAAGAAAATTCGCTAACATCGTCATTCAGCCTTGTGACAAGGGAGATGAACATGAGAGCGGTTCTTTTGCCGAAATGAGTTCCACTAAACAACTCCTACCATTATGTCCAACTCGATGGAGCGTTCGAGTGAAAGCTCTAAAAAGATTCAAAGAGAACTACCAACGAGTACTTGTTACAATGCAAGATATTGTATCTGACTCCACATCATTGCGTGAAGATCGTCGTGCAACTATCAGAGGTAAGATGATCTCTTACATGACAATTAACAACTTTATTTTTAATTTGTCGTCTTAAGATATCATGCCAATTAAAGTATAACAATTTTATAAATAAACGCTGTTAATGTTGGCACAAAGAGCAAGAAAATTACTAAGCATAGACGACTGTATGTAACATCGATGCCATTATTTTAGAACAGTAGTTCTAGGTACATACTTTTACCACACACCCAAACATTACTCATTATGAACGCCTAGTATCTAAATTATATATAAGCTATTAATGGTAATTAAAAAAAAATATTTTCATTGACTACTTTTACAGGGTACTTGGACAAACTATACAAAACTGAGACCTTGCTTGCCATAGCTTGTGCAATAGAAATATTTGGCCCATGTGAATTACTTTCCCAAGAGCTTCAAAGTGAAGACTATTCAGCTGCTGGTGTCAAACAGGCGTCAAATATATTGAAAGACAATCTCCAAAATTTAAGAACTGATGATACATTCGGAAATATCCTTAGCAATGTAAAATCTAAGGCTCGAGAAATGGAACTCGAGACATTAGTGGAACTTCGTTTGAAGAGACCCCCTCGACGATTAGAACACACTGACAACCCTACTCCACCAGCCAATATAAGCGCCGAGGAAAACATGCGAGGCCAATATTTCATGGCTATTGACCACATTATTCTAGAAATAGAAAGGTTTGATCAGAAAGGATTCATGCAACTGGTGCAGTTGGAAGAAATCTTAACACACTCACTTATCCCCGGAAATTGCTCGAGACTTGCCGTGGATGAGATTAAAAATAAGTTAGGAGTCCTTGCAACAGATTTCGATCTTGACAGTCTTCAAGTTCAATTAACCATGCTTCATACGATTCCAGGTTTGCAAGACATAAAATTTAAAACTGCTAAGTCAATTGCAGAAACGTTAAAAAGTGAATCTCAAACAGTATTGTAGCTGTACACACTCTACTGCCCTATTAATTACTGATTATACTTTATATTTACTAATTATCACATTATATATTATCTAAATTACTAACATAAATGTAGGATAATTTAATTT
>JAMZAV010010018.1:0-22793 GCA_024449915.1 Sweltsa coloradensis
AAGGCTTCCAAATAAGGTTTAAAAATAAGCCTAAACACTTGGCATATAATCAACAAGTAACCATAGTTACTTGACACTTGTTGACGGTATAAGCAGAGTTAGGCGGGAAAGTGCGATAACGTAAACAAATGGCGGACATTTAAAAATTTTCTTCTTTGTGTGGAACGAGAAAAGGTGTCATTATAATACTCTCATAAAACAAATCAGAAACCGTCCCTGGCCTAGGCCCAGATGTAGAAAATTATTTATAATACAACAGTGTAGGTCTAAAGTTCCATTTGGCTATAGGACTAGTAAAATTCATACTTACATTACATGTTTGACAAGCCTAGCCAACCCTATGCCAGCACAACATTGTTTTGATATGAACTTGCTCAACTGTTTGTTTACATAATTGCAACAATCAAATCATTTCATACAACTTGTCTTTCGATTGGCCCGCGTTTATGAAGGCACTGCCATCTAGAATAAATATAGAACTTTTTCGAGCTCTTTGCTATACGCAAATCTTTTTAAAGTGTTTGGATTTCGTGATACTCTTTCAACCATAGACATCCTATATAATTGGCTAGACCAGCAGTCGGTGGTCCACTTCCGGTACAATTAGAAGCCATCTTAAAATGACAGTTTACATGTTAATCAAACGGGAGCGATTTGTGGCCAAATAGTTCTCAAGATTGCCGCCAGGTTGACAGGTAAGCATACTAGCCTTTAACACCAAATGATTACTAAATTCCCTTATGCAATCACTTCGTATTGTTTCTTTTGTTTAATACCATGCTGCACAAGCTAAAACCATATCAAACAATCCAGTAAAATACTTTATTGCATTAAAAAAGCATAAATTAAAACACCAAATCGCCATCTTGAAATGGGCCGGTTGAGTCTTCAATTTGCTACGCTCGCGCCTGTGCGGAGGTATAGGAGACTGCTAATCTAGCCTACTATAGGGGTTTAATATCAATGCTTTCAACTCACAACCCATGACATTTTCCACGATACCGTTCAAGAATACCAATTCCTTCGAAAACGAAAACGACTTCGTTTTCAAATTGCGTTTTCAACTCATCTCCCACGAACTCAAGAATTGGGGTCCAGTCCTTATACCGTCGTTATACCATGGTTATACCACCTATACCCAGGATGTACATGAATCCGGGTCTAGTATTTTACATCCTATATTGTTACTGCTAATACCATAGAATTTAAATCAACTTTGATAAAAATATTATATTTTAGCAAATAATTTTGTAATGGAACTTGAAAAAGTAATGAGATCACACACATAACAAAAACTTGTAGAAATACAGCCAAACCTTACACACTCAAAAGGAATGAGATCTAAAAAAAGGGCCAAGCTCATCTACCCTTCCACATAAACGTACAGTGTCCCATAACAGCATCCTCGAAAAGCTTGGCAAAATAGAATTTGCATGTTTACGTTTAAATTAATTAGAAAAAAAGAACTTGGATAAACTATTACGTTTAAATTAATAATCGCAAATTCTATTTTGCCAAGCTTTTCGAGGATGCTGTTATGGGACACTGTATTTATGTGGAAGGGTAGATGAGCTTGGCCCTTTTTTTAGATCTCATTCCTTTTGAGTGTGTAAGGTTTGGCTGTATTTCTACAAGTTTTTGTTATGTGTGTTAGAAATATACAGAAATATAGGCCCTACTATTATGGCTGTGCCCTGACCCTGACAATAGGGAATGCTCCTCAACTCTATCATGCAACTTAATTGTAATTAACATAAAATATAGTAAGAATTATACACAAATAAAAATGTATTTTAAAAACTAATGATTTTTGGTGTTTTTGGTGTTATTTATGAAGGTTTTGAATTGGCTAGTGGCGAAGCGGGACTAAAATGTTCCGGACATTGCGTGGCGTCATAAGAAAGTAATAGTTGAATAGATCTCCGCGCCCGCGCTGCACCACACTCTCGCCGGAGGTTCCCTGAATGTCCGCTAGGATAGAGAACCTGGAACTGAATGTATTCAAATCCATGTCAAGCAATTTAATATAGGCCTATTGTAATAGTTTGCCTGAGGCATGAGCCTACACTTATAATGATAATGTGAAATATAAAAATTTATACATGTATAACATGCATTGCCAACGAATACTAATACCTTACTTATCTGCGAATTTGTTTATTCAACATTGTACTTTGTTTGATCCACTGGTTGATTACTGACGCTGATCTGGGGAAACTTTTTATCGACTCTGGTTTCCATGGTAACCAAGACCTTGGGCCCACTGCCTTTGCTAGGAATTGTCTAGGAATAATGAATTTGCCAGGGGGTGGAACCTCTACCGGCAGACTGACGAAACGATACAAATCTGTGACGTCACAGTCAGCTAGGCTCGTTTACGCGCGCAATTTGAACACGAATATTCATACGTACCCTCATAAAACAAAGTAAAAAAACTTTATCGACGGACTTTTTTTGGGAATCGTCTTTTTTTACTTTCTAGGCTACGTTGCGAATATTAAAAGTAAATTTGAGGAGTGTTCCCTATTGTCTTTTCCCCTTTACTCTGGCTTGCAGTATTAGGGTAGGCCTACCTGCTTTTAATGTTTTAATTATTTATTAAATTAATTTAACTTTTAAATTATAGCCTAAGTTTAATTTTAGTTTTTAGTTTTAATTTGGTTGAGTTTTATTGGATGAGCGTAGCGAGCGAAGCGAAGATTCCATTTCACTACACTGGAGAAAAAAATCTAATGTTTTTTTACCTTTTTTTTGTATTTTTGTCTGTCTGTTAACACTATTCCGGCTAAACCGACACTCCAATTGCGATGAATTTTGCGGAGGCCTTCGAAATCTCTTAACTTAGAACTGCCACGTTTTGAGCGCAATCGAAAAATTATTTCTCATGAAAATCGCAATTTTACGATTTTATTTTATTTTTTAAAAAATTCTTCGACTTATAACACCCTAGGCCTACATGTTTTATTGGATTGTAATGATTTTTTCACAGAACCTTTATTTCATGAATTAGCCTAATATATTCGTGTGAAATTTGAGCGTAATCAAAAAATTATTTCTCATGGAAATCACAATTTTACGATCTATTTTTATTTTTAATATTTCTTCGGCTTATAACACCTAGGCCTACATGCTTTATCCGATTGTTATGATTTGTTCACAGAACCTTAATTTTATGAATTAATAGTCTTTATTCGTGTGAAATTTTAGCGCAATTGAAAAATTATTTCTCATGATAATCGCAATGTTACGATTTTTTTTTTTTTTTTTTAATTCGGCTACACCTACATGCTTTATTCGATTGTAATAATTTTTTCATAGAACCATAATTTTATGAATTAGTATTCGTATGAAATTTGAGCGTAGTAGGCCTAGGCCTAATCGAAAAATTATTTTTCATAAAAATCGCAATTTTACGCTTTTTTTATTTTAAAAAAAATAACGCTCATCCAACAACGCGCCTGAAAAAGCGTTTGCGAAGCTTCTTAGTTAATTGTAGGGCCTGTATTGTATTTTTGTCTGGAAATATTACTAGTAGGCCTTCTATGTCTGTATGGCTACTAAGGGTGTGTCTGAAAATTATTCAAAGTCTAGGTCCAGGTCCAGGTCTAAGTCCAAATTCAAGTCCACGTCTAACAACGTAGTTAGGTACTGATTATCTGTTGATGGCGTATGAAGTACTGTCTGAAAAGTCTTAGTCTAGGTCCATTCTTGGTCCAAGTCGACAAATAGATCGAGCAATCGAAAGTGTAGGCCTACACTCGTTTTAGGTCCGATTCAAAATGGCCGTCCGCGACAATGAGAGAAACAACAAATGAATGCATTGTTAAATAAAGGTAAACATTTAAGTTCAAAAAAAAGGCGGTGAAGATGGCGGACATGGAGGATAGCTCGCCATGTGGGCTCTGCTACAAATTCAATATCGAAGAGGATGACCGTTGGTTGGGTTGCGATGGTGGTTGTAATAAGTGGTTTCATCATTTAATTTAAAAAATTAAAGTTAAATTTTTATAAGGTTTAAGGGAAATTTTTGGGGGCGCAGCCTGTTAAAAAAGACACCCCCCTCAGGCAAGGTGACACTAATTTCAAACTTTTAAATTTTTTTAAAATCTTGTAAAAAAGGAAGCCCGCGTCCAAAGGGGGCAAGCAAGGGACCAAACCCCTGGCCTACCCGAACTTTGCCAATTTTTGCCCCCCGGGGCAAGGGGCCAGGCCTAGATCGGGGGTTAAAGCGGAAAACCCCCTGGGTCAAAAAAAATTTTTAAAAAAAGCTTATGGGGGCACCCCCAAAACCCTTGTTTCGAGTTTAAAAGTTTGGCCGGACAATCTTTTAAACGAGTTTTGAAAAGGGGTTGGGGGGATTCACCCAGGGGGGTTGGGTGAAGTTTTGGGGGATAAAAAACGGGAAAGGTAAAAATGGGAATTAAAAAAACCGTTTGGGAAACAAATGGCAAAAAAACTAAGGGGGATAGTTACATTATGAAGGGGGAAAACCTATTATCCTGGGGGAAGGGGAACCCCCAAACATGTAAAAAAAAGAGGCCTTTTTTTATGTAAAACTGGAGGAACGTTAAAAAATTAATGAGATACATGGAGGTAGTTTGAAAATGGGGGTTTTTGGCCCTTTTTAGGCGGGGAAACGGGGGAGGTCAAAACCTTTTTTTTTTTTTTTTTTTTTTTTTTTTTTTTTTTTTTTTTTGGGGGAACCGGGAAAAGGGAAAAAATGGGGTCTGGAGAGGAGACCGGTGGACAGTCGCCGGTTCAAAGCTCCGCTTTAATTTTAAAGGCTCAGTTTAAGCAATTTGGGGAGTTGAAAGGGGGGGGGGGAAAGATCGATTTTTTAAAATTACCGACCTGTCCCAAAAAGGGTAAAAAAGAAATTTTTAATGATTAATTTGGAAGATTATAAGGGAAAAAACAAGGGGGGGGCCCTTTTTTGGGGTCTAGGGGGTTTTTGGGGAAAAAATAAAGAGAAAGACAAACTGGGCAGAAATCAGTATTCAAAACTTGGGGATCGAAGTCACGTCTCCTTAAACTTAATGTTCTGACTTTGTTACAGAGCACCAAGCAGGTAAATAAAGGACTTTTAATGTATCAACTGAAACAGCACTTGGAAAGACTACTGCAATGGGGCAGAAGACGTTTCTGCGGTGACGTAAATGAAACATCAAGGACGACGCCTTCGAGCGAAACTAGAAAAATGTCATGGCCATGGTTTTACATTTAGATTGTGGATCGCTCGAATAAAAAGCCGGACAGAAACAGCAAATTTACCCGCAATCACAATTGGGACCCCTAAAAATTTCCGGGAAATGTAGACTTGGACTCTCTGACCCTTTATGCCCAAATCTTTTCTTTTTGAAAAAACAGAAAATGCATCAAAGGCGGGGAAATATAGAAAACCTACCTTCAAAAAAGTTTTTTTAGCTCAGCCATACAAGATTTTTCTGGGACCTGGGTAATGTTGATGGGGGCGTGTACTTAATTGCCAGTGGAAACCTTATACATTTTTTTCTACAAAAATTTATGTTTCTCTTAGACAAGCACTTTTCCCCAAAAAGAAAGAGATTAAAATAGGGTTTTAACAAAGGTTGGTAACTCAAGCCATTTAAAGGGTGCTTGCAGTTGGAAGAGAATCTACACGTTTCAAAAACGAGGAACACTCCTGAACTCAAAGCGCTACTCACAGAGTATCAAGGATTTGAAGAAGGGCATAAGAAGGGGTAAGAAACTTTTCCCCTCTCAACAAATTGAAAAAGGGCCCCAACAAACGGGGGGTACCTGGAAAACTTTTAAACCCCTCACAGGAAAAAAATCAGGGGTAAGCACTTCTCTTGATGGACAATGATAGTTGGTACTGATAAAAGAAATGGCTACTAAATTTAATACTTTTTTATAACTGTGGGGGTAAAGCATACAAACCCAAAGCAGTGGGAGTTTCAATGATAAACTCGCTTATGGTACCGAATAAAATTTTACACATTTTGATCTCTCTGAAATTACTGAATGGCATAACAATGTCGTCAAAGCTTTCAAGCCAAAATGTTCCCCGGCTGCGTGAAATACCCAGACTCTAATTAAAAAAAGATTTGGTGGATTGCAGCACCCCCCCCAATTTTCAGTTTCTCTGTTATACGGGGTGTTTCCTGAGAGGCGAAAAGGGCCACACAAAAACCCCTCTACAAAAATGACAACAAATGTGTTTTAAAAATATCCCCCCCTCCCCGTTGCTGCCTTGTTTTTAAAATCCTGGAGAAAATTGTATTAAATAAAATAATTGATCATATAAACACCCACGCAATCATGGGAGATAGCCAACACGGCTTTCATACGGGCTTTTCTACTATGACTGCAATCCATCAGGTTACTGAGAGAATAACGGAAGCTTTGGAAAACAAGCAAAAAATCGGCCTTATCATGTGCCATTTGTCGAAGGCATTCGACACTGTGGATCATGACATTCTCCTGGCCAAGCTGGACCACTATGGCATTTCGGGAGTAGCAGGCTCTTGGATGAGGTCGTATCTTACCGGCAGGAAACAACGAGTTCACCTTAATGAAAAGGGTGTGTCTTCTTGGGAAACGGTAATGAAAGGGGTCCCTCAAGGCTCGATCTTGAGCACCATGTGCTTCTCGCTTCTTGTCAATGACTTGGCAAGTTGTGTTTCGGAAAACAAGCCTGCCCGCAATATTGTTCAATTTGCTGATGATTCCAGTGGGACTATAACAGCCAGTTAGACAATGAACTTTCAGCAACAACTGTAGATTTAGGTCTGTGGTTTACCCCTAACAACTGTGACGTGCCACTCAGCTCAGTTGGAGAAGGGGCGTGGGCGGCTTCGAGTCTCGTAGTGGTTCACACAACTTAATAACTAAATAACAGTGTGACCAGACGGAAAAAATTGGGCGCCACGTTCTTCGCTGAAAATGTATAACACAAGCAAGCCAACAGGAAGAACGAAGGAGTCGGACAAACCTCGAATGAAAAAGAAAGTATAGAGAAAATATGACCTTGGTTTATTTTAAATATAGAACAAGGATATATAGAAGAAACAAAAGTATAATGTAACAATTCCCAAGTAGGATAGAAAAATACAGCAGTACGAATCCCGGCCGAGTAGCGTGGTTGGCCACATGGGATTACATACAAGAGCACAAGGGAAATCTATAAAATATCAGACAAAGAAAAGCTTATACTATACTTAAAGTCAGGTCACAAGTTACAGGTTATGCTTATAAGTTACAAAGGTTAAAGGTTACCAAATCACAACTTGGCAGTTAGTGAATCAGCAATAGCCTGATTACAATGATCCCGGTGTTCATGAGCAAGATAAAATAGTTCACACATCAGCACAAATATTAACATAGTAGGCTCATTCCAAAAGAAAGGTTGAGGTAGACCCTCGTATTAAACTGAATTAATACCTAACATTACTTTAGAATAGAACACCTACAAAAATGTTCTTATATGCCACCTCGGCACAATAGGTTCACCTTGAACACACAAGTTAGTTCCGCCACGGAAAGAAATATAGCATAAGTGAGATTTACACAAAATAGCGTTGAGGTAGACCCTCGTATTAACTGAATTAATATCTAACGTTACTTGATAACCTCCTTGCTACATACCAGTGTTTCACATTAGAACAAATATCTATCACCTTACATTCCTGGCAATGAACACCTTACTATAATAAATATCTGCCATATGGGCTAGATGACACTTTGAAAACACTAGGCCTATAGCCTGAATACAACTAGGCCTTGTCCTTGACAAGGATGGCTAGGGGCATGTACACATGGCACTTATAGCCACCAACATTTAATTACAAAAAGACTGCTGTCAAATTAGCTAGCCTGACATTTATCGGAACAAACGTGTTCATCCAACCTTAATGAAGGTGTTGAGGTTGACCATGCCTCTAGAGGTTGGGTAATTTCAATATTCTAATCAGGAGCCTAAATGGTCAATGTCTGAAGAATAAATCACAGCATAACACGGGAAGAAGTAGATTATGTATTGAAAACCTGAGTAGGCCTAGGCCTAATCTTCAGCTCCAAGCAAAAGTTGACGCCTAGGGCCCCGCTGGGATCCTAGGTCCACAAGATGGCGGAATGACAACGCCCCCTTCCACACATTAGGGCCTAGGGTTCAAGAGGCGACCAAGGAAAAGTCCTGCATAGCCTTCACGTCGTTTCACGTTGGTGCTGTCCCGTGCCTATTGATTGAGGCCTGAAGGTCCCAGTCCCATGCCTAATCCCTGTTAAATATGCAAAAACAACAACGTGCTAAGATTGGATCTTAAACAAACCACTAGGCTAGCCAAGGCACTAGACCAAGTTTTCACCAAGCAAAAAGAAATCAGAGAAACAAACGATAACTCACCAACAGTATGGGAAGATATTACAACTACATCAGTAGTAAAACGTAGTCGTCTCGCAGAAATCGCCAAACCATGACAGGAATGCAGACAAAAGTCCCGACCGAGCGATTCGCTCAGCTACTTATCGAGTCGCTGTCAGCTGTGTCGCTCTGACGGCAAGGTAAGCCAACCACACAGATACAAAGTCACCAGGGTAGAGACAGTGTCACCAACCGCAGAAAACACGCGCGAGAATTCAAACCCAAATGAACGTCAATGCCCACTTACAACTCGGGGAACGGCGGGGAACCAAGACAAACATAGCAGTGTTTAAATTAGTGTAATGTTATAATGGTTTGGTGGAGTGTGCTGCTACACACACAACCAAGCCGTTATACAACCTTAAATTAAATCAAGATAAAACGCAAGTTCTACTATTTGCTCCTAAGGGAAAGAAGCATCATTGCCTTCTGATAGGAGTGTGGTACTCTCTGCCTCAATGCTGGGGCTAACCCTTGACCAACACCTTAATTGGGTTTCTCACATAGATGGTCTTTTGGTTAAATTGGCTCGGGCGACTTTTGCTATGCGAGTCCTAGCCAGGCAGTGCGATATCAAGGCATTGCGCATAGTGTATTTTGCTTATGTCCAGTCTATACTTAGCTATGGAGTGATTTTTTGGGGTAGCGCTAGCAACTCATTAAAAATTTTTAGAGCACAAAAGAAAATCTTAAGAATAATGATCTCGATAGGTCCAAGAATGTCCTGTAGGCAGGTATTCTTGGACTTAAAAATTCTTACCCTGCCTTGTCTCTATATTTTGGAAGTGTGCAAATTTGTTAAAGGGAACCTCGGCAACTTCAGGGAGGTGTGTCAAATTCATGGCTACGCTACAAGAACCGCTGGCCGCATAGCTGTGGAGCGCCATTGTCTCAAAACAACATCCTTGGGGCCACATCAAATGGGTCGGAAACTGTATAACAATCTGCCTAGTCAAATCAAGAACATTGACGATAAAAAGAAGTTCAATGAGTAGTGATGTAAAATGCTCGAGCATTTTCTTTTGGAGAATATTCTCGAGAATATTCTCGAGCACGAGCATTTTCCGAGCATATTCTAAAAACTTCATATTTGCATAATAAACTGTCTTACAAGCACAATTAGATCAATTTTTCAATTTATTTGAAATAATTGTAATGCACTTCATGTTACTTGAACTTTCCCTTAATCTGATAGGAGAATTGTGAATTTTGAATGGGCTACTACTTGGGAATTTCAAGTTTCAGTCTAGTCTAAACACACATAACAAAAACTTGTAGAAATACAGCCAAACCTTACACACTCAAAAGGAATGAGATCTAAAAAAAGGGCCAAGCTCATCTACCCTTCCACATTTGCGCATTCTTAATTCATAAACGTACAGTGTCCCATAACAGCATCCTCGAAAAGCTTGGCAAAATAGAATTTGCGATTATTAATTTAAACGTAATAGTTTATCCAAGTTCTTTTTTTTAAATTAATTTAAACGTAAACATGCAAATTCTATTTTGCCAAGCTTTTCGAGGATGCTGTTATGGGACACTGTACGTTTATGAATTAAGAATGCGCAAATGTGGAAGGGTAGATGAGCTTGGCCCTTTTTTTAGATCTCATTCCTTTTGAGTGTGTAAGGTTTGGCTGTATTTCTACAAGTTTTTGTTATGTGTGTGATCTCATTACTTTTTCAAGTTCCATTACAAAATTATTTGTTAAAATATAATATTTTTATCAAAGTTGATTTAATTTTTATGGTATTAGCAATAACAATAGGATGTAAAATATCTAGGCCCGGATTCATGTACATCCTGGGTATAGGTGGTATAACCATGGTATAACGACTGGTTAAGTCTAGGCAACTCACATCCAATTAAAACTTTCCCATGTAACAACAAACGCACAACTAATGTTATTTTACACCTATTTCACTGCATCCACAGCCATGTAAATCATCAGATAATCAAAAGAATATTGAAAATTTTCACCATCTTTTGTTTTACATTTTCATTAAAAGTGACAGGAGATTGCGTGAGATTATTAAAAAAAAAGAAAAGGCTTATTATTGCCGTAAATTTTGGAATAGCCTAGGACTATCATACCATTGTTCATCTGCATTAGGCTTTTAGTAATCAAAACTGGTTATTTGTGCGGAAAGTGTGTCAGAAAAAGGTTGTGCTGGCCTAGGGTTGGCTAAGAAAGGCCTAGGGCTTGTCAAACATGTAATGTAAGTACTTATTTTATCTAGTCCATAGCCTAATGGAATTTTAGACCTACACTGTTGTATTATAAATAATTTTCTACATCTGGGCCTAGGCCAGGGACGGTTTCTGATTTGTTTTATGAGAGTATAATGACACCTTTTCTCGTTCCACACAAAGAAGAAAAATTTAAAATGTCCGCTATTTGTTTACGTATCGCACTTTCCCGCCTAACTCTGCTTGTACCGTCAACAAGTGTCAAGTAACTATAGTTACTTGTTGATTGTATGCCTAGTGTAAGGCTTATTTTAAAACCTTTATTTGGAAGCCTTCCAGCAAACTTTTTCAACTTTTTTTTTCAAAAGAGACTATATTAGGCTACTATAACCTTAATGACAGCTTCTACTCGGTTAGTGACTACCTCTCCATGTAAATTATAAAGAATTATAAATAATGAACAATTAAATAATAATAAATAAAAACAGATATTCTAGCTAAATTCAGCAATGATATATCACCTGTTAAGTCCTGTTTCAAAGTCAACTAAAATTGTAACATATGGTTACGATTTTTTAGTTATATGCCTCCATATCATTATGTCTCTTACTTTCATCTGTACCATTATCTTGCACCAATTGTAAATCACCTCATCGAACAATTCTCTTCTCAAGTTATACTTTCATAAAATAATATATTATCAAATTCCACTTTTCCTTATTAGTATTTAGTATTTTCCATCATTATCATGTGAATCATATTTATGGACGTGTTGCTTATTTATTAGATTATTATATTATATTAGATTATTCATTCCCTCTCTCTCAAGAGGGGTTATATCTGTTACCATGTATCGGTCGAATGAATAAATTGAAATTGAAAATTGAAATATGAACATTGTAGCCCCACCCGTCTGGTCAGAATCGCGGGCCGATTGAAACTGACGAATTAGATGTTAGCAGTAGCAGTAGCAGTAGCTAACATCCTTAAGTGATTTTGAGCATGTTTCAGTCCATTTTTTCACCAGAAGGAATAATCGTACCCCAATAAAATTTGGCATGTGTTGTCAGGTACCTAAATCCCCTCGATTGTGATAGTTTTCAAGTTCACATCACGTTACATGACGGCTGGGTAACACCTCGAAATCACCCCAACTCTGCTTGGTGTATAAGGTGCTTGAGTGTGTAGCGCACCGCGGCTTGGCTGCGGCGCCCTAACGGGCACCTAGATTGAAATATGTTAGTAGTTTGGTGATTGTGTTCGGATATAGGAAATTAGGGAATAGGCCTACTAATTCAGAAATCTAGAACTACATAATTAGGCCTATACTAAAATTACAGTAGGCTTTGCTTGTGCATTATTATTTTTAAATTTATTATTATTATTTTATTGGATGTATTTCATACAAACTCCGTTAAAACCGGAGCTAACATGTTGTACGGACTTACGTCAAGTACTTCCATGTGTACCTATTACATACATTATTACTTTTGTCTTAACTCTAACTAAAATAAGTCATTTATAAATTGTAATATTGTTTGTAGATGATGTTTTCTTTCTGCTGTGTACGGTCGTGGCCGATTTCTCGTCGCCATCCTAGCATTTGCTCTTGGGGACTATGGAAACCACGAAAACCATTTTCAGGATGGAGCTGTCTCAAAATCTCGAAGTATCATTCTAGTTTTAGAAATTTACGAAATTCTACACGAGTATTACTGCCTTTTGAGTCTCGATGTATACATTGGGTTGAAGATCTAGTTTTTTAAATGCTTTCATGTAGCTTCTTCGGTATGATGCCCGTTGGCTGATATAATGAATGGGATTGTATTTACCTTTTTCTGTTTCCACATCTTCTTGATTTCCAATTGCAAGTTCACTATACTTGTCAATTTTTTTCTCCACGTGGTCTCGACGTTATGGCACATTGGGATAGCAACGTCGATAAGGGTAGTTTCTTGTTTCTCTTTTTGTCAATTATTATTAAACCCGGGTCTGTTGTGATGTATCGTTTGGTCTGTTATAACTGTACGGTCGTAATATAATTTGTAATCTTTACTATCTAGAAATTTCTCTGGTTTGTATTTGTAGTAAGGTGTGTGTGTGTCAATGAGGTTGTACTTGATTGCTAGTTTTTATGAATAATGTTAGCTACTTGGTTATGTCTGAAAGGTAATCTGTTTGACTAGTGACTTGCACCCGGATTGATGTGTTTCGATTGTTTCACCCTTGCACTACATTTTCTACATTGATCGTTTACTGTCGCATCTTGTATTATGTATTTTTTATAATTGTTCGTCGCAATCACTCTGTCTTGAATACCATCATAAAACCTTCTGTTTCTCCAAATAGTTCCCCGTTGTTTAACCCCCTATTTGATGCTTTAATATCTCGTGACCTTTGTGTAGTTCATCATAATGTCTCTTGTGTAGGGTCTTTTCTGAGAGACGAAACTCTTTTGAAGCGTCAGTTATGAGTTTCCCTTGTAGATTGACATTTTCGTTTTGCTAGATTGGTGGAGTTAATGATTTGTCCAGCTAGCACCACGCCCTATGAAGTGTGGATGGTTGCTCTTTGTAAAAAAGTATTTTTTTAAAAATGTCTATTTGTTTATAATATAAGTTGTTCAGTTTCAATTAGGCCCCGTCCTCCTTTTTCTCTTGGAAGTGTCAATCTCTCTATTGCTGATTTAGGATGATGTATTCTGGTTTGGTAAGTGTAGTATGAGTTAATTTTTCCCAAACGCGTGGATGTCTGCCCTGCGTCCATTTAATGATTCCGAATGAATATGTCAGTACTGGAAACAGCATATGTATTTATTGCTGTGATCTTGTTTTTTACCGTTTAGTTGCGTCTTGAGGATAGCTTTAGTCTTTTCTTGTATGTATCTATCAATTTTGCTTTCATAACTTTATGTTCAATTCTGGCAGCTTGTGAGAATCCTAAATATTTTGTATACATCGTTATCGCCCCATTATTCCAATCCTATTTCCATCATCAGCTGGAACTCTTCTGCTTGTGTAACCTTACCCTTTTCGATATGTAGCGTCTTACATTTGTCTCTCCAAACTCCATGCAGATATCTTGGGACTAAATTCTAATGTTGTATTGACTAGACTGTTTAGTTGAGAAAAATTTTGATGCATACAACTTTAGGTCATCCATGTAAAATAGTGGGAATTTGTGTGACATCCCACATTATTGTCCTTAATTTTAAAATCCGTATGTCGATTCGTTAAGCATATGTGACAGGGGGTTTTTAATGACAGACAAAACCATAATGCACTTAATGAGTCACCTTGGAAAATGCCACGTTTAATTTGTATTGGATCTGTAGTTATCTGCTGGTTTTTCATATTTAGTTTTTAGTGTTGTTCTCCATGTCTCCATTACTGTCTTCAAAAAGTTTTTCAATTACTGGGTTGATTTATATATTTGTAAAATCTGAAAAGCCATGGTGTGGTGTTGAGTCAAAGGCTTTCTTTTAGCAATGTAGTTTACGTGAATATTCCTTTTTTTATTGTGTGCCCGATTCATTACAGTAGAGTCCCAAAAATAAGTGTTTTTCTTTACATCCCTGTGAGTTCTTACAGCATCCTTTTTGTTCCTCGCCATGATTGTGTTTCTTTGCAATGATTATATACTTTATTTGTTATGCATGAAGTCAATATTTATATATAGTTTGGGAGACATGTAATTGGTCGATATTTACTTGGGGTTTTTCGTGTCATTGTCCTTTGGTTTGAGAAGGTTTTCCCCTTCATAAAGAATTCGGGTATTTCTTTAACTCCATTTATAACTCGTTGAGACATTTTCTAATTTGATTGTGAGTAGTATTGAATTCTTATACCAAAAATTTTGAAAATTATTACCTGGTGCTTTTTCCCGCTATGTGTAGCACTGATTGTCGCTTTAAATTTATCAATAGTTATACCTTCGAATCTCATCTCATTAATATCGCTCATCCTAGCTATTTCATCTTTAATCCATTTTGCATCCTGGTTGTGTGCTACCGGGGTTTCCCCATATTCCTGTCCAAAAATCTTCTAAACTCTGTCTTAGTTGGTGTTCCATTTCCTATTATTTCTTCGGGATAGATAGTTGTTGGTAAAAATGTTTTTCCTTTTCTTTAAACATTTGTTTTTTTCTTTTCTAATACTACTTTTTTATATCTTTTTAATCTCTTAGCTAGAGCACTTTCTTTTTGGGTTTTAAATGTATCCAAATATTCGTGAATGAATTCGTTAGTGTTTCATGCTTTGCGTGAACCTTGAATCTTTCAAATATTTTTGGCAGTATCTTATCACATTTTTAGATCGATTACCCTTCGGTATTGTTTTCCCGTCGACCGTATCTCTCCTAAGCTCAACGATTCTCCCAACTAGTCGCTTTTCCCATTTCGTACTTTTCTTCTCCTGTTTTGTCTTTGAAGATGTTGCAGATTTTACCTTTAAAGCCCAAATACTAACCACTGCTACAGCGGCACAAAATTGCCGCATGAACGTCTGCAAAAGATAGTTCGTCTTGTGTGTAATCTGATAAAATATTGGTGTGTTCATTTGTGTACCGCTGTCTTCATTTCCTTTGAAAGCTTGGGGTTTTGGTATGTTGGTCTTCGTTTGTTGTATGTGCGCAAACTCTGACATGGCTGTTGTAAATGCTAAAGCTAGGATGTTCTTTAGATTGATCATGTCAGGTGTATTTTCTATTGCGTTATGCATATCTACCTCTTGTGTTTGATCGTCTAGTTGTTCTGGGTATCTTGATCTTCTTGGTTGGTTTGGTATTTCTAGTGGTTCTGGACGTTCTGGTAGGCCTGGACGTTCTGGTAAATCTGGATGGATGGATTTATTATTATTATTATTATTATTATTATTATTATTATTATTGTAAAAAAATTTAAGTACCCGTAGGCCCTACTAGTAGTATTTTTTTACTGGAGTATTATATTAAATATACAAATCATTGGACTATTCACTGTAACACACATGGCCTATACTGTTGTATTGAAGCCAGAGCCCTAAAGCACACAGTGCCTAACAGCTTACTATAAAAAGTGAAGTTTGGCCGTATAAACATTCTTAAAAAAAGGTGGGAAATGATATATATTTGAAGTTTCAACTATTTGTTAGCATTGTAGACTCTGGGAAGAAAATGCTCAAATATGCTCCGAGCATAATCTTTCAGAGAATATTCTCAGAATATTCTCATGCTCGGAGAATATTCTTTGGAGAATATTCTCGACTCACATCTCTATCAATGAGGCAGTGAAAAGTTTACTGCTTCAAAAGGGATATTATAGTGTGGAGGAGTGCCTACTTGATAAGCAACTCTAGTTGATAGTTTTTAGTACTAGGACAGAAGAAGAGGATGTTTGTTTGTGTTTTTAATGATGTTTATTTTAAATAGTTGAATGTTTGTTTTGGGTTTACTTAACTCATTTTTATTGTACGCTGTTGACAATCACATTACCCGTCTGCTATGCAGACTTATGGGTTTTTTGTTGTGTGCTTGAGATAAATAAATAAATAAAATAAAAAAGTTTTGTTTGTTTTTATCACGTATTTAATTGGTTTTACTAGATGTACAAATACTTTTAATAAACAAATACTTTACAAAGGACTCTCGAATGAACACCTAACCTTACTTTAGGTAGTGTTGACTTTGCCCGGTAGGCAGCTCTACTGTAGGCTAGTATAGCACTTTAGCATTGAGTTGGACTTGGACCTACACCTGGACTTGGACCATAATTCAGACACACCCTAAGTGCAGAGTCGCTAAATAAAGACTGTCAAATTGAACATGCCTAGCTAGGCTAGCCTAGCCTAAAGTCCTTTGCAAGTAAAGAACGATCCCAGGTATCAAGAAATTTCCCCTCCTCGTTACCACCTCCACTCGGCATGGGTGACAGTGCTCGCGAGACGTTGGAATGCGGTAGGCCGCATGACCCATTCATCCAGGTGTCGTTGTTAAGAAAGCAATTTTTTAAGTAGGCCTTGTTAAAATGTTATAATTTCTCATTTATTTTCAAATATATGGAATAATCACGTAAAATTAATATAAAATAAACTTTGTATTTTTAAAATAGCTTGAAAACTGCCGTAATTGCCTGCCGTAATTATTCTGATCGTAACCATGAAGTTACAACTAACTCTTATCACAGCAGTTTTTATGCTATTTTAAAAATACAAAGTTTATTTCTAATTTTACATGATTATTCCATATATTTGAAAATAAATGAGAAATTATAACATTTTAACTACGTACATCAAAAAATTGCTTTCTTAACAATGACACCTGGATGAATGGGTCATGCGGCCTACCGCATTCCAACGTCTCGCGAGCACTGTCACCCGTGCCGAGTGGAGGTGGCAACGAGGAGGGGAAATTTCTTGATACCTGGGATCGTTCTTTACTTGCAAAGGACTTAAGTTCCCACAACTTTGGTTCAGTCTTAAGAAATTGTTTTTGTTATAAGAAATCCAATCCTGATTGGTTGGTAATGTTTTAGTGGCCTGTCAACTGTCATAGGCTAATGAAGTTGCTCCTTGATTGGTCGTCATAATGATTATTGACATCTGATTGGTCCGTCTTAAGAATTTTTGTTTTGTTAAACCAATTTCTTAAGACTAAAACAACAACAATTTAACACGTAGGCTAGGTAAGTAATCTATCCTCTTAGTAGGCCTACTACTACTACTACCACTAACGTTTTGAGGTGTAGGCCTATATCAACCGATTCGAGTTTCCCAAATCACTTTCCCAAGTGGTTTGGAACTAAAGTGTTTTTGGCCAAAACCGACAGAACTTCAAACCGTTTTAGCCCGAACCGATTTGCCTGATCCGTTTCCGAGCTTCATGATAATACGTAGTCAGAGCTAGGTGGTATAAGTGCAGTATAACTCCAAATCGAATTCATGAAGACTTATCCCGCCTCGACCGGGGATAAGAATATACGTATGTAAACAGATGGCGGACATTTTGAATTTTGCATCTACGTATAAAACGAGAAAAGTTGTCATCAGGCCTATCTCCTCTCATAAAATAAAACAGAAACCATCCATGGACTAAATTAACAAGCCACGGATAAACTAAACATCTAATAAGATGGCACACTGTGTAAGTATCGAAATTGCATCAAGTAGGCCTACCAGATAAATAGAACAACCACAATCTAGCCAAGTTCTTGCAAGATTTTGACAAGATCTTGCCACTTGATTTTACAAGATCTTGTCAAAATCTTGGCAAGAATAATACAAGATCTTACAATAAGATCTTGCCAAGATTTTTCAGTAGGGTTAGCACTTTCTTGTAAAGATGGGAAGTACCGGTATCTCATAGATGTCAAATACAGTATATTGCATTAATTTTTTGGGTTTGGCTGTAACCGTAGACGGTGCATCATGGCACAAACAACCCCCTTCCCCGCAAACGAGAACAAATCGAGAGTAAGAGGAAACTGCTGCAGTGCAGTCTCGCAAAGACCGCTACTGTAGATGAGCTTTTCGCGTTTCCTCTAGTTGAGCTACAGTAACAGTACAACGAGCAGCACTGCTAATGCAAGTAATGTGCCGAGTGAAGAGTCCCCATTTATCTGCTAAATCGTATTGCTGTTCCTGTGCGTCGCGAATTTTTCTATGATGATCTATACCAGCATCGGCAGCAACCGCAGAACGATCTTTTAGTGCCCTAAAACATATTAAAAGGGAGAATCGTTCTCAAATGAGCCCCGCACGATTAATTAACTGGTGAGTGTCGCGAAATGTTCAGTACTTTTCACCACTAAAAGCTACCAATAGGCTACTCAAGGACATTAGTTGCATCGGTTCCATATGCAACTAATACAAACTATAGGGTATATAGGCCTAATTAGAGGCGTGAGCCAAAGCCACTCACCTCTAGAGAAGGTGTGGGTGGGAGAAAAAAATATAACATGTAAAGGTAATACAAGAGAAATTGTTATTAGTTATCACTTCACTAGGTTTGCAAGCTGCATGTAATGGTGTATAGTTGTATAGCAATATCTTGGTAATGTCGTCTTCGGCATCAGCAGAATGAACATTTTCTAAATTAAAATTGATCAAGAACCACCTTCGCACGACCATTGAAGAGGAGAGCAGTGGCGGATCCGGGGGTGGGCAGTAGGGGCGATCGCCCCCCTTGATCCTTGAAAATCTAAATTTTATTCTATAAGTGCGATCAAGGTGTCTTCTCAAACACAACTATAGTGCAAAATGTGATACCATACCAGCATGAAAATTTGCTATAATATAGATTTGTAACTAGAAATTCGAAAATAAGTGGTTCCGCGATGGGGTCTTATTATTTAACTATTAATTAATTAATTAGTTAATTATGTGACACGAATTTCGAAGTGTCAATAAATAAGTCATGTTTGGTATTAATTAAGAGAATTTTGGTACTTGTTCATTAACGGGACCCCCCGTTTTTTACTTATTTCTGTAAACAATAAATATTTACAGTTTGCGAGGAGTTGAATATGACTGGCAGTAAACTTGACCCACACGTTCAACGTGACTCAGGGGAGTACAGTCCATTGGAACGCGTAGGCCTACATGAGAGCAGTTGTCGCCGTGCAGCTGACATTAACGTTCACGGACACCAAATGAACCTTCAAAACCTTTAACGTCGCTATTTTAAACGAAAGTATTTTTCCATTGACAGTCCTTTATATTTAAAATTGCGACGTTAAAGGTTTTGTAGGTGGAGTATGTTGGCGTAGGCCGTGTCACTCGCTCACTCCTGGCGCAAAGTATGTAGCCGGAAAGGATGTTTTTTAGGCTTTGTTCGAAATAATTGTGTTTTCCTGACCTCCTGAAACTCAGATGGAGTAGATGTAGTAGTTATGATTGTCTAATGAAATGTTTTTACTGAATTTACATTTTTTGGAGGGGGTCCCGTTAATGAACAAGTACCAGAATTTTTTACCTTTATAAAGAAAAAAAAATACATTGAAAAAATCTATTAAAATATACATATGTATGTTATAGCTAAATATGTTGATTTTGCTGATTTTTTAGTTTTTGAACCAAAAGATCAACGTTAAAGTAAAATTTCTTCTAACCAATGATATCACAGTGTTCACAAAAGAGCTGGTTACTATATAATATATCATTTTTCAATTTTTAATAATAGTAATTACAATATATTTAACACAAATTACAATATGGCGTAAAGATGTCTAACTATGGTACAAAATATGATACCAACCTAAAAATTCAGCAATCTTAAAGTTTTTGTAATGAGAAATTCGAAAACAACTGGCTCCAAGCTGAGTGATTAGTATTTAACTATAAATTGATTAATTAACATTAATTAGTTAATTTAGTCCTAAAATTTCAAAGTGAAGACAAATTTGTAGTGTTTGTTATCAATTGAAAGCATTTTTCACCAACATTAAGAAAAAAATTACATTGAAAAATAAATTGAAATATAATATAGGCCTATGTATTGTGGTTAAATATGTTGATTTTGTGATTTTTTAGTTTTTGAGCCAAAAGATCAACTTTAAAGAAAAATTTCGTCTAACCAATGATAACACAGTGTTCTCAAAATAACTGGTAACTATAATTATTGTATCATTTTTCAATTTTCCATATTAGTAATTAGGCCTACAATAGGATTTTTTTTACACAAATTAACAAAAAATTTTAATTAAAAAGTTACAGAAACATGTTTGTGACGTAGCAAAATGTATCATTTGACTTGTTTTCATCAATCTTAAAGATTTTGTAACAAGAATTTCGAAAATCACTGGCTCCAGGCTGAGTATTGAGTATTTAACTATCCTATGAATTAATTAATGAAATTAATTACTTAATTGTGTCCAAGAAATTCAAAGTGAAGATTCATTTGTCATGTTTTGTACCAAATGAAAGAATTTGTCACCAACATTAAGAAAAAAAATACATTGAAAAAATATATTGAAATGTGATACCTAGTTAAATATTTTGATTTTGTGATTTTTTAGTTTTTGAATTAAAAGATGAACTTTAAAGTAAAATTATTTCTAGCCAATGATAACACAGTGTTAACAAAAGAGCTGGTAACTATAATTAATATATTAATTTTCAATATTCAATAATAGGTAGTAATTACAATATATTTTACACAAATTAAAAAATTTTCTTAAATTGAAAAGTTGAGTGTGGCTCGTTGGTCTTGTTGTTAGCGTATCTGCTTCCAATGCAGAAGGGCCAGGGTTCGATTCCCGCTAAAGTCAGAAGTTTTTTTGTCAACGGATACTTAGAGTTTGTAAACGGTGACTTTGGAGCCGTCCTAGCAACAAAGCACATAATAAATTCAGAGTTGTTCTGAATCGGCCTTGTTGATTCTGGCGTTGATTCGCGGGTGTTTGCACTTTCCATACTACAGATTGCTACATTTCCTATTAAAAATATTAATCTCTGGTTGGTTATCGCTCACTCGTCGATTGCGTCGGGGCCTACAGGGTTGGCTTGGTCGCTTTGATTTAAAGCCCCCCCCCCCCTAAAATCAGTTAAACAACAGAGTGGGTAGACTCTAAATACAATTTATTTATTATTTGTTTCTTTTATGTTGTGTGACTTAGCAAAATGCATCATTTGACTTGTTTATATCAATCTGAAAGATGTTGTTATAAAGAATTTCGAAAATCACTGGCTCCAGGCAGAGTTTTGAGTTTGAATTGTGAATGAATTCATTAATTAAATTAATTACTTATTCTTAATTGCGTCCAAAAATTTCAAAGTGAAGATAAATTTGTCATGTTTGGTATCAAATGAAAGCATTTGTCACCAACAAGCACTAACAACCAACAAGCACCAGAGCTGTTTTTCTCTAGGTGAAGCAAAATTGAAGTCTTTGTTTGGCACATGCAACTATCCCCCACGTGATGATAGTGCTTAATACCACTATAAAATAGCGAATTTTGACGTTTAATACTCAAAACTCAGCCTGGAGCCAGTGATTTTCGAAATTCTTATTACAAAATCTTTAAGATTGATGTTAACAAGTCAAATGAGGCATTTTGCTACGTAACACAACATGTTCCTGTAACTTTTTAATTGAAAAAAAATTGTTAATTTGTGTAAAATATATTGTAATTACTAATATTGAAAATTGAAAAATGATACAATATTGTTACCAGTTCTTTTGAGAACACTGTGTTATCATTGGTTAGACGAAATTTTTCTTTAAAGTTGATCTTTTGGTTCAAAAACTAAAAAATCACAAAACCAACAAATTAAACCATAATGCATATATTATATTTCAATTTATTTTTTCAATGTAATTTTTTTCTTAATGTTGGTGAAAAATGCTTTCAATGGATACCAAACACTACAAATTTGTCTTCACTTTGAAATTTTAGGACTAAATTAACTAATTAATGTTAATTAATCAATTAATAGTTAAATACTAATCACTCAGCTTGGAGCCAGTTATTTTCGAATTTTTCATTACAAAAGCTTTAAGATTGCTGAATTTTTTAAGTTGGAATCATATTTTGTACCATAGTTAGACACCTTTACACCATATTGTAATTTGTGTTAAATATATTGTAATTACTATTATTGAAAATTGAGGGGTTGTTTGCAAAAACAGCCAATGTCCAAAAATACCGATTTGGAGCCCATACCATCAAAAAATTCGTATTTTTACTGGGAATAATACTAAAATAAAAGTTCTGGCAAAAACAACCTATGTCACACGTTTAAGCTTGAAAAACAACAGATTTCTCACAAAAACAACCAATGTCCATTATTTTTTTTATTTTTTTTCGGCATTAAAGGTGGTTCAAGTAGGTGACAGCTATCCAGCTGTTATGTTGGAACTATAGATATATCATATATAATATCGTATTGACCTTTCTGGAAAATAACCTCAACAAAATGTATACATTTTAAAAATATTCTACAAAAACAACCAATGTCCAAACGTTTTTTTTTTTTGTCTTTCTGGGAAGTACTATGGCAAAATGTCATAGCAGAAATAAAAACTATTATCAAGATACACAGTTAAAACCAAAAATTGGAAATTTAATACAACTTTTACGGATGGTATGAGTTTAATTGATCTCCTGCAAATGTGCTTTTGGACATAGCGTTTAAATCAACCCTCAATGAAAATGATATATTAATTATAGTAACGCTCTTTGTAACACTGTGATATCTTGGTAGAAGAAATTTTTCTTTTTTTACTTTTT